>JAVTVY010019240.1:0-77978 GCA_036873755.1 Hanleya hanleyi | reverse complement strand
CGGGTTATTCTGTATGATAACGGGTTATTCTGTATGATAACGGGTTATTCTGTATGATAACGGGTTATTCTGTATGATAACGGGTTATTCTGTATGATAACGGGTTATTCTGTATGATAACGGGTTATTCTGTATAATAACGGGTTATTCTGTATGATAACGGGTTATTCTGTATGATAACGGGTTATTCTGTATGATAACGGGTTATTCTGTATGATAACGGGTTATTCTGTATAATAACGGGTTATTCTGTATGATAACGGGTTATTCTGTATGATAACGGGTTATTCTGTATGATAACGGGTTATTCTGTATGATAACGGGTTATTCTGTATGATAACGGGTTATTCTGTATGATAACGGGTTATTCTGTATGATAACGGAGTTATTCTGTATGATAGCTTGGGTTATTGTATGATAACGGGTTATTCTGTATGATAACTTGGGTTATTCTGTATGATAGCAGGTTATTCTGTATGATAATAACGGGTTATTCTGTATGATAACGAGGTTATTCTGTATGATAACGGGTTATTCTGTATGATAACGGGTTATTCTGTATGATAACGGGTTATTCTGTATGATAACGGGTTATTCTGTATGATAACGGGTTATTCTGTATGATAACGGGTTATTCTGTATAATAACGGGTTATTCTGTATGATAACGGGTTATTCTGTATGATAACGGGTTATTCTGTATGATAACGGGTTATTCTGTATGATAACGGGTTATTCTGTATGATAACGGGTTATTCTGTATGATAACGGGTTATTCTGTATGATAACGGGGTATTCTGTATGATAACGGGTTATTCTGTATGATAACGGGTTATTCTGTATGATAACAGGTTATTCTGTACATTGATAACGGGTTATTCTGTATGATAACAGGTTATTCTGTATGATAACGGGTTATTCTGTATGGTAACTTGAGGTTATTCTGTATGATAACGGGTTATTCTGTATGATAACGGGTTATTCTGTATGATAACGGGTTATTCTGTATGATAACGGGTTATTCTGTATGATAACGGGTTATTCTGTATGATAACGGGTTATTCTGTATGATAACGGGTTATTCTGTATGATAACGGGTTATTCTGTATAATAACGGGTTATTCTGTATGATAACGGGTTATTCTGTATGATAACGGGTTATTCTGTATGATAACGGGTTATTCTGTATGATAACGGGTTATTCTGTATGATAACGGGGTATTCTGTATGATAACGGGTTATTCTGTATGATAACGGGTTATTCTGTATGATAACGGGTTATTCTGTATGATAACGGGTTATTCTGTATAATAACGGGTTATTTACATAACTTAGGGAAATTCCAGCGATAAATATCATGATCATTGTTAAGCCCTAATTCTTGTCGATCGATTTGATCAAACCAATACCCCAATTACCTGAGGCATTACCACGATATCAAATTACACTGAAAAACATAGAAGGTACATTGGCCGATGTCTCAATATATTCGTTTGTAGTATCGTCAAAACCACTAGCTTTATTTGTTTGAGGGATTCAGTTTAATAGCACCTACTGAGGCCTTATCACTAAATGGAGCATTTCTAATCGCATTGATATTTCCGGTAGTAAAAAATCAAATAGAGATTCAAATTCTTCACCCTTGCTTACAGCGTTTGTATTGCCATCGCACAGTATCCTAGAACAAATATATAGGTCCACCATAAATTCATTGGAAAGCCAATTGGTGACGCTGTGATACAGATCTGCAAGCTTAAGCTGACAGCCACATAGTCACATCGCTACCCGGTGTATGTGCTTGGTGACTGGGGTTGCGATATCTTTCAGTGGTCATACTGCGATACGTTTTAGTCTCACGTGTCTGTTTTGAAGAAAGATTGACCAAATTATTTGTAATAGTATTTATTTTGACCCCAAACGCATCAAAACTGTATATAAATACGACTGTGTTACACTGCTAACTATTGGTGCTGCTATGCCCCGACGGGATTATACATGTGGCAACATATATTGCCCCAATCCATCTGTCGTATATAATGCCATATGACCTGTCTGTCTCTGGTGATCGGTGTGGAGCAGGCTTCTGGATGTTTGGAGCAGGCTTCTGGATGTTTGGATCAGGCTTCTGGAAGTACATATGCCAATTTGCTCTGGCCGGTGAACAGAATGTGGTGCATCAATTTCCAGCCCTTTCTCGTTACTGTGTGCAAAACTTTATACGACGGATGAAATAATCTAGGCATCTATAATAAACGGCATTATGTGTTTTGCTTGAATTTACCGTGGATTTTATTTTGGGGAATTTCTTAAAATATTATCAGATATTCAATATTTAAAAGAATCCAACATGACAATACGCGTATTACTTGACCAGATATGTTGAATGAAAAAATAGGTTTCAAATGTATCCCTCGATTCCGTAAATGCATGGGGGGGGGAGCAACATATGTTTGTATTGTTACATCCCACACGTGCATAGCGGCAAAATATCGTGCCGTGTTAAGGAGAGCTAGCGAATGGTTGTATGAATGATTATTTTAGTATCATTTTCAGTGGTAAGGCTTCGAAATATGACGTCTGTACCACAGCTCCCTATAATCCCATGCAAGAAAGGGGTAAAATGCTGCTAAAATACTCCAGTCAGATTTGTTACAATATGTGTACCTGGACCTCTATTATTGAGAACTGACCAGTGTTACAATATGTGTACCTGGACCTCTATTATTGAGAACTGACCAGTGTTGATTGTTGGATTTAACATGACGCAATCTGCTAGCATCACCCTTTCTATGTAAGCGGAACTGTAGTTAACTCCCTCGTTATGGGCCTGACTTGCTAGCTTAACATTTGCCCGAGATTCGTCAGCAGGGTCTTAATTTTACGCTTGTTTACCATGTTTACAACTATCAGCACACCTTGTTTATTGGCTGCAAGACTTTTGCTATCCAGATTTGTTTCTCTTTGATTTTCAGCATTTGAATTCATCGATGCTGTTAGTAGCCCCCAACGATGTTCATATTCTATCGAACAAAGAACTATTGTTGGCGATTACTGTCAACTCAGCTTCAAATAACAGGCAGCTGAATAATTAGTTTGTCAATTAACAATGTAAGACTCTTGTTCATTATTGATAGCGGGGTCTGATCAGATGGTGAGTCCACATAAACCGTAAATTCTACAGGACAATGAACATTTGAGAAAACAGTATTGAATTCTTCAACTTTAAACAGTTCAGTGCTGAAACCTTAACTGGCATTGCCGTTACCATCGGAATGACGCCACTTTCGGCATTCCTGATGTACGCCTACTCACGTATGATAAGAGATTATTATTATATGTACATATGCGCCATGAAAACGTACAGTTTGGAGTTCACAAACAGCGCAGAGGAGGAATGCTGGAAAAAAACTACCAGCTCATCCGATAAAAAAGTCCCGTGAAGATTTCATTGTGGCTTAACGGAAGTGGCCCACTAATCAGCATTCGAAGTATTAACCGTGAATGTCTATACGATATAATGCAGTCTTGCTACTTATCTTAAATGTTAACTCCAATCCGTGTTTCCCAATATAAATCTCCAACAAAGTGCGCAGTGAAGCGTTACCCGCAGTGAGTTCCGTCCATAATACTTGGATAGTGGATTGCCGAGACGTGTTTGAGTCAGGAATTACTGGTATAAATTGTGCGAATGTACAGAAATTTACCCTACTGTTCCCAGAATTGTCCATTAGACTCATATGTTGTTTAATATTTTGAAAATTTGAGTTGAACACACGTCAGATATGGCTAGGAATATATGGTGCTCCACGTGGATTTTATTGACGAAAGAAAATCCACTATCAAAAAATACGAGTGAAGATCGCACAGAGCAATTTGTGAGAGATTTGTATCTGGAAACCAGGATTACTTAAATCGTTGAGAGTTCATAACTTCAATTGTGACGACAGTAAAGTATGAGGGTGCTATCTGTATAACGAGAGAAGAGCGAACAGAGATTATGGAAGCTGTTAGTTATCATTGATGCCATCAATCGTTAACACCTTTACATTCTTTATTATTCTTTGATTTATTCATATATATCTTATTGCAATGTGGTATGGTCTAATACTTATCCGAGTGTTCTTCATACACTTGTTTTACTGCAGAAGAGAGTCGTTAGAATTATTTCACTGAGCTCTAGACTTGAGCACACTGCGCCTTTGTTTGCCTCCTACAAGATCCTGAGATTGTCAGAACTGAACCTTTACCTGACTCTCCAGTTTGCTCATAAGTTTCTTCATAAATTCGATTTAGTTCCAGTTCGATTTCAAAATTATTTTATGAGACAGATCCAGGTACACGCCTACCCTACGCGCGGTCATTTGTATAATTTATATCGACCTTTCTATCGGACAAATCTTTCTTTACATACTCCTAAAATCATTGCTCCAAAAGAATAGAACAAGCTGCCGTCAACCTTAAAGTCATGCGAATCCATATCACTATTCAAATCAAAATTGAAAGAATATTTACTTAATGTATAAGGCTCTCACCGACCCAGGAATATGTTATATGGCAAACAAATGCACATTGTTCATTTATGATCTCTGTTTATTCACCTAATTTATACTTAATCTTCACCCAGTCTTGTCTATCTAAATCCTGTATAAATCTGTCTTTAAATATTTAGTTTTATATCACTTGGGACATTACAAGCCCTTTGGGGTTTTCATCCCGCCAGATTTTCATGATGTACATGTATGTGTATAAATTCCAACTTTACTGTACATATGTTTTATCTGGTGAATAAATGAACAAACAAACAAACAAACAAGTTATTTTTTATGTCATTTAACCATATGGAAACTGTTAGCTTCATTTTTGATGAAAATTATCATTAGCACATAATCTTTCTCGAGCGTCTTTCATAATTCGTCCGTCGCCCGATAAAGATTGTTTTTTATTTACTTATGTATTTGACACATTTTAACAACATTCTACATCAGTGCCTGGGCGCTGTCCTCCCTGGAGTCGCTGCATAAATAACAAATACACCTTAAAACAAATACATAGGTATACAATGTTAATATAAACATAGGCAGTGTCTAACGGACACATTACTCACAGCATTGCAGGATACATAATATATCATAAAATACATAAATATTCTAAAAATGTACAATAAAATGATAATAATTGTCGGTATTCTGTATCGTGCCATTTTTACATTATTCTGCATTATGTTTGACAGAGAGATCGTACGTTGCTTTCTTCTTCAACGCCTCAATATTGTCACAGTTCTTGCAGTCATCAGAAAGAGAGTTAAATACGGTGGCACAGGAGTACAAGACACTGCGTTTGCCATTTTCTGTTCTTTGTCGTTCTTTCTACAACCCATTATTGGCAAGAACGTCTAGTATAATAAGTGTGCACAGTGTTGATCCGCTGAAACATTTCGACAGATAATCGGGACACCAACCATTAACTGCCTTAAACGCCAATTTACACTGTGATAGTTGCCATCTCAGTTTTATAGGGGTCCAACAAAGTTTCTTATATACATCTACAGTTGGGGTGTCCATTGGGAGGTCGAGAATAACTGTACCTGCTCGACGATGAAGTTTACATGGTACGTTTTTATGTTTCTCGAATGTTTTTTGATCAGATGCTACTGGCGTAGTCAAAATGCGGTAAAAAAATAACATTAAAAGCATTTTTCTATAATCAAGCGATAGCCATGTCTTAATTCGAGATATAACAGCAATTTTCGGCGAAATTTTTAGTGATAATTTCTCTATGTGCTTACACAATTTTAGTTGGCAGTCAAACCACATACCTAGGTATTTAAATTCTGACACACATTCAACGGATGTATCATCAATCCTAAGTTTTAACAATTGATTTTGTAATCTAGGCTGAGTTCCAAATAACATACTTTTTGTTTTCGAAACATTCAGGGATAGTTTGTTAACTTGGAACCATTCCTTAATACACACCAATTCGTGGTATAACACATATTCTATGTCTGCTGCAGTTTTGCCTTCTACAAGTAGAGCGGTATCATCGGCATTCAACATGATGTTTGAACGTTTACATGAATCTTTTATATCATTGATGTACAATTAGCGGTCCAAGGATTGATCCTTGAGATACACCATATTCAACTGTGTTTTGAGCAGATATTATATTGTCAATTTGCACAGATTGTTCCCTGTTCTCAAAGTATGATTTACACCACCGCATTTCAGTTCCAGATATTCCGTATGAAATCAGTTTGTTTATCATAATTGAGTGATCCACAGTGTCAAATGCCTTAATTAGATCAAGGAAAATAACACCAACCAGTTTTCCTTTATCAAGGGAACGAAGGATAAAATCGCTTACATAAGCTAAGGCTGACCCAGTTGAATATTTCTCCCTAAATCCTGATTGCCACTTGTTTAACATACTGTGGTCATTTAGGTAAGAAAACACTTGGCCATGTACAAATTTTTCCATTATCTTAGTTATTACTGGCAGAACCGAAATTGGTCTATGGTTAGAAACAGTTTTGTCGCCGTCCTTAAATACCGGCGTAACTTTCGCCAGTTTCCAATCCCGTGGCACTGTCCCGGTCTCGAGTGATAAATTACACATGTAAGTTAGTGACGATGAGATATAGGGGACAGCAAGTTTTAACAGTCTGGCCGGGATATCATCAAGTCCAGTCGCTTTAGCTGCACACAGTTGTTTTAACATTTCCGTTTCCGTAATGGCACTAACATGAAACGTTTCTTCAGTTGTTCTCTTGAAAGTCCTAATGCATTTCGAGAATACCTGTGCTAGCTTTGATCCAACAAACACACAAAAAATCGCTAAAAGTGTTAACGATTGTTCCCTTATCTGTGGTATGTTATTCATCTATACTAAATCCTTCAACTACATCTTTCTTATCGTTCTTAAGAAGATTTTTTAAAACGCCCCATAATTTCCTACTGTCTGTTTTGCAACCTTTAATTTTGTCTGTATAGTAGGATTTTTTAGTTGTTCGCGTAGATTATTTAATATATTTCTGCACTTTTGAAATTTCACACAGAGCTCGTCTTTCTTTGTTTTTTTTTCAGCTTTACGTTTGAGGTGGTCACGCTCGTGAGTCATGGATATATACTCGCCAGTCGCCCATGGAGGATCTTCGCCACGTGCTGTAAATGATTTAATTGGTGCGCATTCGTTGCACACACCTACAAACAACGACTTCCATAGATACCAGGCGTCATCCACATCGTTGACATCTTCAATACACTGGAATGGAATATGTGTAACTGCTTTAACGAAATCATCTTCGTGGAAGTGTTTATAACTTCTCGTACGAATCTTGCGAGTTGGGAATATCCGCGTCCATAATTCAAATACTTTTTCCATATTCAAAATAACAGAATTAGCATCAAATTAAAAAAGATAATCATAGCTTACATAAACACAAACTAATTTATTGCAAGATAGAAGCGGTCAAGAGTTTGCAATGATGCCGACGAGACATCATGATGTACCAAAAATATCGAGTCCGTCTCGCCCGCCCCCTGTACAGACCTTTTGGTCTTTGATATATGTTGGCATTTATGGGAAGCTGATGCTGGGTCGACATCGGGCCTTTCAGACTAGTGTTTTGTGTTAAATGCCGTCATTTTCATTTGACGACGATACAGCTCACCAAACCCCAGTGTACGAGTTGTCACAGCGAAACAGCTCACCAATCACCAATATACGAGTTGTCAGAGCATTTCCATCATAGCTCTCTACATTTGTATCTAATACCACTTATGCCGGTGCTAGGGGCCGTGTGGTCATATCATCCAAGTTGACACATGAACAGGTACAATAAAAGCGTACTTGAGATACACCACATATCACGAATCGTTTGATTCTTGGTATATGCTTTAGAATAGGTTAACCGGAAGACAATACTGTGAATTAATGTGGCTCTGCCAGTATGTCGGCACCTCTTCCCACTTCCCTTATATGTGTTGTAATTCTTAATCCATATGATATTCGTTGTGAAGTCGTCATTTGGGGATTGATGTATCTCAGTCACGCGTTGATTGTGCCTGTTCATATGAGCACCATGAGGATCTTAAACTACATGGGTTTGTACGGGGGTTAAGCGACATTATACACAAGTTACGAAACGTACGAGATGTTGCACGCTACGCTCGTATTTTGCTATCAACATGCAATACGCATCGCCCAATTTGAGAAACTTTGAGTGGAAGCGATTGGTAGTATAGCCCTGTTTTTTTTAAGTTCCAGCTATAATGTATTTGTGACGTTGATTAAAATCGTCACATTTAACACAGGCTCCAGCAAATGCTACTAATCGATATATGTATACGCAATATGCAGGTCCTACTGGAATATTACCATCCAGAAAGGAATAGTTTTTATATATGATTGCCGTTTATATTATCTTGGTACTGTATTTTTTAACCGCAATATTTACAAAAGTACACTGTATTTTTCGCGGTAATTTATATGAGCTTCAAATATTAGTGCGATAGTAGAATAGATAGCTTTGCTATGGTTTACGGTAATCCAATTCAAGGTCAACCACGTATTGAAAAACACAATGTAGACGACGGCTATCTACTGAATGCAAGATCTAATGCTCATTTTTACACATACGCCTCAGCATGCAATGTGCATGTTCTCCAATTCAATGTTGGCACTAATTTTATATATATACCTATAATACAGGAAAAACACCATTAGGATGTGCCAGCCCCAGCCCCTAAATCCTAACCTGTATGTTGGCACTAATTTTATATATATACTTATAATACAGGAACAACACCATTTGGATGTGACCAGCCCCACTCCCTAAATCCTAACCTGGACATTTTTGGTGATTCGATTGAGTTCTTGATTCGATTGAGTTCTTGGCCTCTATTATACAATCACGTACATTTCCCCCGCGCTTGTTTTGAATTGGTATGTCGGTCTCCCAAGTCTGCGGTTTTTGCTTTGACTTCCGATGTCGATTCCAGTTTGACATCAGAACAGTATGGCCAGCGATGAAATTCAAACATTTCACATCTCACATACCTCGCTACTGGTTGACCTAATCAACCAGCTTAGCACGTTCACTGATTGGGTTGATTCACAGGAAACTCCTTGATCTATTTATACCCAGAACTCGTATGGGTAACTAATGGGTATGGGTAACTCACAAAGCCAATGCATAGATCCACAGGGATCGATCGATACACTGGCTCTCGAGGATGCAGCTTCTATGATTCACTCCGAAATAGTTATCTGTCATTCTCCTGAGCACGACCTTTACCACGACATATTACTCCATGGACCAAAACCCCAAATTTAACAGATCGGTATCACTCGAGGTGGCAAACTCTAGTAATGTTTTTCGATGAGGATTATGCATGTAAATGTTATCCACATGTAATAACCGTTGCAGATCGGTACCAAAACACATTTTCTTAACTCCATCCCACAATGGGAGCAGGGGAAGGGTTCCTCGGATATATTAGTTATTTCTGTCGCTGGAGAGCTGAAACTTAACATACTTTTGGGGCGGGACCTGTGCCATTGGCACAAGTTAACATATTTTAATATTACCATTGTATGATGTCATAGTGACGCAATAACATATGGCAGCATTCATTGCCGAAATTTTCGATTGGTTTTCCAATTGCTTTTCCACTTCTGCTGGCACCCCTTTGACGTATCAACTTTAGTAATTGTTCCTTGAAGAGGTATTTGTATGTAGATTTCGTCCATATGTGATAACCCATGCACATCTGTAGCGTAGTGGTAGTTATGACACCCTTTCCGAACTCTCTTCCCTTCACATTCTGAACCCAAATGCAGGGGGTGGAGTATGATTATTTGGATATTTCAATTATTCCTGTTGCCAGAGAGCTATAAGTTTTCACCACCTGCATATGAGGCATTCGCCTACCGAAATAAGTTAACGGGGTGTGAAATGACCATTTTATGACGTCAAAGTGACGTCATGACATGGACAATAATTTATTTCTGAATTTTTCGTTACTTTCAACATGTTTTTCCAATTTAATGACAAATCTTGAGGTAACAGATACGGTTCATATTTTGTAAGGGGTAACTACATGCAAATGCTATCCATATGCCGTTGTATATGGGTAGCTTATGGGTTGTTATATTACATTTTCCGGACCCTACCTCTTTCTGTATTTTGAACCCAGGTTTTCAGGTACCTTCATGGCCTTTTTTCATTGAAACATTTATTGAAACCTTCATCCGATGCTGTGATGACGTCACCGTGACTAAATAATAATAATGATCTTTTTGAGGTTATTTTATTTTCTCATATTTACTTGGACAAATGAAGTGGTAAATCCTGCTAATGTTTCTTTGACTAGCGTAAGCGGCCAAACAGTGGCCGTACGAAAGACGTGGAAAACAACAATTAAGGAAATGTTTCGAGATATTGCGATATTTCCATTGATTCTCATCTTGGCTACCAATCGTCCTTCCTATCCGTATCTTCTCACCAAATTTGTTCTTCGGTCATTATTGGTATGGATCTGGCGAAATGGAATATTCCGTTCAATCTACCATATTCGGCGACCAGATTTTAAATGTCTGCCATTTTGTTATATTTGCAATTAACCTGGATGAGTACAAATACCTTCTCAATTTACAAATGCTACAACATATTGTCACCCTTTATGTTGGCCATCTTGGAATTTGCATCGTTTTAAGACGTTACCCTTTCGTGCCATCTTGGCCACCGATTGTTTGCCTATCCAGGTTGGTCAACGTGGTATCCCAGCAAATTTTATGCTTTACTCATGCAAACGTGATGACCGGAGTATCCACTCGGTGGTGCCAACTGCAAATTTGTCTCATAGCTAGAGATGGTCATATGTGTTAGATATCTGTATGTCCAGTGGCCTCTCTCAGAGATTGCAAAAGAGAAATGCAGATAATCTAATACCATCAATAACGTGTTAGAGTATTCACATCGTCTCAAAACACAAGTGATAGACCTACTGAGGAATCTGACGGTAGCAAACCAACAAGGCGATTCCTTTGTGATTCCAACCCCACTACCAGGTCATTCCTTCTCCTCTGTCTCTTCTACAGACGGGAGCCCTGGAAAACGGCTTTTCCAAACGTAAATAATTCATTGATGACGTCGCCTACTCTGTCAGCTAATCAAGTGATTCGCTTTGCTTGATCAAAAGTCACAGGGATCCGGCGCTAAGGTCATAATGCCAGGGTGCGTCATTCGGGATCTCAGCCAATCAGAAGCGCGACAAGACCATTCCATAATTCAGTTTAAATGAATGTCAACTCGTCTCAGGGTTGTTAAGGTAGACCATGGTTTTCGCGATGATGATTCGCACCTGGATGTACAACTTTTGTCCGAAGGAAAACGAATATGTTAAGGGAACCACGCACACGTGGTAAAGTTATCATAGGCTTCGTCATCAATCGGATACGCGATAGTGAAATGCTGCAAACCTGAAACTGGACTTAACAGGCTGGCTGTGACCATACTTAACTGGGGTACAGTAATGATCTTTTCTAGAGATTGTGATGGTAATACACTCATGTATGACACTTATGGAATTTTTGTATTAATAATCGAAAGCCCTTTTTCACAAGACACTATTAAAAAAGCATCTACACATGCATAGCAAGGTAGTATTTTATGCAAGGAAAATTGACAACCGTTTCGAATGATGCTGCAGTTAAAGACATCATGATGTTCCTTCCATATCATCAAATCTGGCTGATACTGATCAGCGATACGGATTTGATATTTTTGGAATATCATGATGTCTTGCCGGCATCATTGAAAACTGTTGACCGCTTCTCTCTTGCAGGAAACAAGCCTATGTTTATGTATACTATGATTGTCTTTTTGAATTTGGTGCTAATACTGTTATATGGAATATGGAATAGGTCTTTGGATTATGGACGCGGATATTCTCTAATGGACGACGGCTGAATTATGGATGACGGATTAGACGCTTGTAATTCATATTGGTCGTATACTAAAATCTCTATACAGTCTCATCATTACTGTTGACAGTTGTCGATTCTGGATTGGTTCAATAGATTGATACCGGTATCTATTTTAAATCACATACCATGGTTTGAAACGATGTCCTCCTGACAAAACCGGTCAGAGGCATTGATTTTATTGAATTGAACAGAATAGTCTCCAGATTTGAATTATTTGTGGCTTTGGTGGTTTGATCTGATACAAATTCTTTGTCTCTTCCATCCACTGGCTGTACCATATTTAATACCACAACGAAACGCGGCGGTAAAGTAATTTGAGCTTATCTACGTTGAAAACTTGACCCGAACATCGCATGTGCTTTCAATCGCCCACGCTGATGTTAGCACTCTACTCCTGGCACATATTCGATATTCTACTCCTGCCAACAAGATTCCGGTTCCGTTCTTAACACACAATGAAGTTCTCACTCGGGATATTACCAAGTTCCCAGTATATATTTGGGGAGAACACTCAGTAATCATGATACATGTTGCACAGGCAATGTACTCCATGTCGAGTAGAAATTGTAAACACAAAATAGTAAAACTAGACCGACAGTCAATTTTTACGCAACACTACAATGAGTTAAATTTGCCTCCCTTTCCGATCGTTTTGGCATGTTTGCATCGAAAAACGTACTATTATTTAATCGATGTGATATTATCATTTTAGTATAACTGTCCCCATTCACCCCCCAAATGGCGAATAACACATCCAGCTCACACATACTTATAATGAAAGAGAAAAAGGCATGTGTTACTCTGACGAGATACGATGATGTTATTAAACGTTTTATCATTTTATTTAAGAAATGTTTTCATAGGCGTGCTCAATGATTGTTTTACGCACGGTTTTACTGCGAAAGTTTATATTTTTGGGCAAGGGCGAAGCCCGCGCCATAAAACTGATAAACTTTCTCACACTAACCGTGCGTAAAATAACTATTGAGCACGCATATGAAAACATTATTTCTATTCTATTGCACTACCCAAATTGATTATCAACAAAAATTACGAGAAAATGTTGAAAACACATTTAAACTTTGACAACCTTTCTCCCCTTTCTTGAAAAAAAAACTCGTCCACTGATGCTCTCAGCTCGGTCGGCATCGTGCCAATGTCAGTGGAAGAGTTTATGTGGTATATCAAATAGGGAGTGATACTGTCAGCTACGTCAGCTGTGTGGAAATTACATGGATATATGTCTAATTTTGTCGCTTTGTTAATCAATTTTCACGATGGAAACAACGGAAAGAAAGAAATTTCATCTTGTAATTTATTTGTTTGTTTATGGGATTGTTACTTGTATAAAAGCAGACGTCCCTTCCGTCACCCGGCTTGTGAAATGTAATCTCCAAATGAACACCTGCAATTGACGGGTGTTGATTTCACATAACCGTGCTAAAACGTTTAATAATTACACGATTAGCTCGATATTATTGGCACAAGTGTTATAGAATTAGGACTAAAATGTACAGGGTATAAACCTTCAGCTCTTTAGACACAGGTTTGAAGACAATATCTGGAGGGCCATACCCCGACACCCCCAACGTTTGGCTTGGAGTAAGGATAATATCAGGTCTCATTAAACGAGATATAATTACCCTTAAGCTACTGATCTCCAAGGGTTACTGATCTACGGTTTTTACCTGTGGGTAGCAACTACATAATAATACCAATATAATAATAAAATAATAATAAAAATATCCGAGATACCATACCTCACCACTCCAGGTTGGATTTAGAACAGAGAAAGGGGGAGGTACAGGAAAACACAATATGGGAGGGGCCATTCCCCACCCCAGGGACCCGGTCCAAAATTGGCTAACTCAATATCTTTCTATTTATATCTATATTGTGTCTTTAAATCACGTGGTTGTGGTTAAAACACAGGAGACAGATACACAGACATTACGGTTTTGATAGTATACATTGCATACGTGACTCACGTGTTCGTATTAGCCTAGTTCACCAACTCTCCAGTGTTGACTTTGTTCCCAGGTCATCACCAAGTAAACCTGACCTAAATGTCACATCAAATATACTTACCACATGTATATATCCTAATGACTATTGATTACTCTCCCTCTGTGGGAGGGGTTATGATAAGGACATTTTATGTCTGCATGTCGTTCGTCTGATTGTTTAAGTGAACGTTCAGCTGAACAGATAGCCGATTAAGATATTAGTATAGAAACTCAGCCTCAGACAAGTGTATAATCATATCCCAATGGTTGATTAGAATGGACAAATTTAAAGAGGTTGTACACACGAAAAACTGACAACCCTACCCTATTCGTCACTATTTTATATGAGTCTTCATCTGCACCCTGATAAGATTAATTAAACATGACTACTGAGCACTGACGGGATCAGATGCCACCAAGTATTTAACTGCTTTTAAACATCACCCACAGAAAACTCTTTTCTGTATATATTACGGAAGAAAATACCGTTTCAGTTAAAACGTTCGAGACTTCATTTCAGATATAGATATTGCATGATAACTAATTAAGTGCTGAGCAAAATAATATCTCATTTTAACAGACAGCAGAAAAAATAGTTTATGTAACTTCAGTCCTTTTTCAGATCACGAAATTCATCTGTTACATCAGGTTTGGTGAGGTCGATCGTACTTCACTACCAAGAGCGACAGCTGTAGGCTACATCCAAGCCGGATTTGGCGATCAACGCTGGTTCGAGATGACACAACTTGGAATCCAAATTAAGTAGAATGCCAGAGTTCTGTAATTTTGCCGCTGTCATGAGCTCTTCACAAGTTTCATTATTATCAGGTTCAGAAATAACTACACTTGCAGGCTGTACAGTACTGTTAGTGCTATCTCTATCTATGTATAACTTTAACATATTTTCATGACATAACTGTTTGTTTTTACGCCTGTCAGTAGTCTGAATTATATAATTTATTTTCATACCCTTTTGTGCTGACTTTAAATCTGACATGGCCAAATCACGTGCTTTTGTCAACCGGGTGCGAAAGTCCGACACATATTGTAAGAGACTCCTTTAGCAGTTTAAGTGGTCCTCTAAATGTAAGACCAAAGACTAATTCAAATGGACTGAAGCCTAAACACTCTTGAACAGACTCTCTAACAGCAAACAATAACAAATGTATGCGTCCATCCCAGTTTTTCTCAGTGTCAAAACAATAAGTCCTAACATGTTCTTTAATGTCTGGTGAAATCTTTCCAATGCGCCTTGGCTTTCTGGGTGGTATGCAGATGATTTGTACTGCCTCATTCCCAATTCATGCAAGACTTGTTGAAAAATTCCTGACATGAAATTAGATCCCTGATCAGACTGAATCGACTGGGATAGGCCGATAAGTGTGAAAAACTTAACCAAGGCCTTAACAATAGTTTTTTCCTTAATATCCCGTAAAGGAATGTTCTCAGGGAACCTGATTAAAGCACACATGGTTGTTAACATGTATTGATTGCCTGACTTTGTTTTCGGTAATGGAACAACACAATCTATACTCACCCTACTAGGCTTCCCCAAATGCAGGGATTGGTTGTAGAGGGTCCACATGAACAGGTACAATAAAAGCGTACCTGAGATACAGCACATATCACGAATCGTTAGATTCTTGGTATGTGCTTTAGAATAGGTTTGCCAGAAGACTATTCTGTGAAGTCATATGATGCAGTCAGTATGTCGGCACCTCTTCCCACTTCCCTTATATGTAATGGAATTTGGTATGGTTTGGTTTGGTTTTCCTACCATTTGACATGTGTGGCATGAGCTGCAAAATTCCGTAACAACTTTCTTTAAATTGGGCCAGTAGAAATGATTTAGAATTTTGTAATATGTTTTGTTATCACCTAAATGGCCGGAAAGAAGTGTTTCATGGGCTAGCCTGAGGATATCTAAACGATATGAATTTAATTTGGTACCACTATCGGATACTTAACTGCCCACTCATCACAGGGTGACACATCTGGCGGTCGCCATTTGCGCATAAGAACACCATTCTTACAAAAGTAACACACAGGCTCTCGAGTTACATCACACTCATCTGCTGCTCTGTCAAACAACTTGGAAATGTCCTTGTCACTATGCTGTTCATTAAGCAGCTATGATTTTGAAATTTTGTCGTTAGAACATTCCAATTTGCTATCAAAATGTGATTTATCAGCCTCATCATTTAAACACACGAAAGTGGCAGCCTAATAAACGTCATCGATGACGTCATCTTTAAGAGACTTCTCAGACTCTTCAACCAATTTACTCATGGCTCTAGTAACTGCACGAGCAGGATACAAACTTTGAAATGCGTCTTCAACTGGATTATGGAACTGATCCAAACAGGGCTTGTCAATTACGATCGGGTTAATCCCGACCTTATCTCCCGCAAGATCATTGTCAAGAAGTAATTAAACACCCTCAAACGGTAAACTACCTTTAGTACCCACCGTAACAGGCCAGAAATCAAGTCGGAAGACAGCTGGACGTTGTGGAGCGAAACGGGTGTATAATTTACAGAATTTACCCCTTTAATCAGGAGATGAAGAGTTAAAAAACGGCAAAATGTCTGCCAACAAAAGAGACTAAGACGCGCCCGTGTCTCGCAAAATCTTCACAGGAGTAACATTAGAAAAATCACTTGAAAGTGACACAAAACTATTGTGGATAAATGATTCAAAAATCTCCATAGCAGGATTTGAAAAACTGTCAACCTTATCCTTGATAGAACTAATAGGAACATTGTCCCTTTTCATCTTAACTTCATATTCGCTATGAATATCACTAACCTGCTTGGGTATAGACCTCGAAGTGAGGAAACCACTGAGCTTTTGAAAGGCTTGATCTTGTTTTCTTTTCAAGTTAAAACAATTAACCATCAAATGGCCGTCCTTCTTAAAGTAACTGCAAACGGGAGACTTATTTTGAGCGTTAAAAGTGGGTGACTGAGACTTTATGTTTGACCTTTGACCTTTGTAACTGGGGTTAAAAGTTTTAGGCCCTGAGAAAGAACTGGATTTATCACCTGAGAGACTAGACTGGAACGAACTTAACAGCATTTGACAAATGATACTTTGTGTGTCAGAGCGTATTCATCAGCAAATCGTGCTGCTTGGTCCAAGGTGTTGGCATTCTTTTCATCAAGAAATGTTCTATTATCACCATGGATACACCTTTTAAATCCCTCTACCAGCATACCCTCTCTAAGGCTCTCAAATTGGTTGTCAGTTTTAACCGAAGCACACCACCTATCAAATAACTGGGTTTTTTTTGAACGAGCAAATTCTACATTGAGTCCTTTTTCACAACTACAAAATTTTGTCTATAGACTTCAGGAACTAGTTCATAACCGTTAAGGATTAAATCCTTCCCTGTATCTCAATTTGGTGCCTGCTCTACCGTCAATTGAGTATAAATGTCCCTTGCCTTTCCGACCAAAGCACTTTGAAGAAGTAAACTCCAATTTTCTTTTGGCCAGTTTAAATTTTCAGCAATTTTCTCAAAATGCAGAAAATATTTATCAACTCCTTTTTACTGAAAAGGTGGCACGAGACGTATTTGACGAGCCGCATCAAATTTTGATTGTGATGGTACATCTGCATGTGCATGAGGACTTGTTTGCGACTGTAATTCCATATTTTTTATTTCTAACAAACTGTCTTTCTTCTCTTTCTCTTTCTCTCTCTCTCTCTCTCTCTCTCTCTCTCTCTCTCTCTCTCTCTCTCTCATGCTCTTTCTTTCCCTCTTTCCTCTTTTTCTAACTTGTCTCTCCCTAATGCTCTTTCTTTTTCTCTTTCCTCTAATTCCAACTTCTATAATTCCAGCTGATGCTGCAATTCTAATTTTCTTATTTCCAAATCATCAGCTGTTTCCTCAATAAAATCAAAATCACTTTCTTCCCAAAGTTCTTTGCTAACAATATGTTTAATAATGAGTGTCTTAATTTCTTGCTTTCTCAAAGATGTTTAGCTTTAATTTCCAGGAATTTACACGGCGCGAACAAATCCTCTTTGAGTAATTCGTCAAACACCTCCAGACTAGGCTTTGAAGCACATGGTGCTGGATCAAAAGACATGTTGATAGCGTACTCCCTGACTTCACAAATTTAGACAATGTATCAATTTAGAACTATGTTGCAAAGCTGATCAGCTGGCAGCAAAAGTGTAAACACAGCTCGCGGACAGGCCCACAATTTCTGTCACGTCATACACGATAATATAAAAACGTAACAGAAAACGTATGTGAAGTCAAGGGTTAACAATCAGATATTTATTTACAATACTAAAATCATATACAAATTAAGTAAGTTCAGTACAACGAATAAAATGTGAAAGTCAGTCTTACTGTTCAACGCTATCCCGGTGTATACTCCACAGTCCGTGTTGTCGTGCACAAATCTTTAACAGTCCGTGCCGAGGCGCATAAATCGCTGTTCTGTATTTTGGTGGTAACACTGCTATGTTGTTCACAGTTCCAGCAAATGCCCAATCTCCGACAGTTCAATCGTAGACCACGCAACAGTCAAAACACGGGAGTAATCCGGCAGTCAGTAATTTCAGGCAAAGGTAATATCCAGATAGTAAGACAGTATCACGCTCCCACATAGAAGCCAGTTTGAATCCCTCTTCGATCACGGAATGTTAGGCTAGTTATGCTCTACGGGACGTTCGAGATCATTCCGCAACGCATGATCTCACCCAGATACAATTAAAATAAGCTCACAGAAAGCTCGAAGTGATTAACCCACATAGCAGTACGTACGCAAGCCTACGTAGCTCCATCAATCCAGAAACATCGACAGTATCTAATGATACTAAATTCCAATACCATGACAGCCTATATGCAGATGGCGCTGTGATCGAACTACTCCCGTCATACGGGTCTGTTGATGTATGGGCAGATGGCGCTGTGGCCCAATTACTCGCTCCGTCCGGGTATGTTCGTGTATCGGCCATTTGCAATGTTAGTCGACATTAAAAATCGGTTATCACTTCGGGAAAATTCCAGGTGGATGACTCACATAATACGTAAACAAGTTTACGTCAGTTTTATTATTCTAGAATCATCCACAATGTCCAATAACAATACAATGACACTAATTAATCAGGATGTCTCGCTGTCATGATTGATTAATGTGGACCAGAAGTAATTAATCATGATGTCTTGCCGCCATACCTTATTAATGGGGACCCGAGCTAATTATCATGATCCCTTGCTGCCATAATTGATTAATATGGACCCGGACTAATTAATGGTGATGTCTTGTTGCCATAATTGATTAATT
This sequence comes from Hanleya hanleyi, assembly GCA_036873755.1. Classification (NCBI taxonomy): domain Eukaryota; kingdom Metazoa; phylum Mollusca; class Polyplacophora; order Lepidopleurida; family Hanleyidae; genus Hanleya; species Hanleya hanleyi. The sequence continues at coordinate 58,682 of JAVTVY010019240.1, read as the reverse complement.
CGAACCCTGACTAATTAATCATGAATTCTTGCTGTCATAATATGTGGACCCAGAATAATTAATTATGATGTCTTGCTGATATAAATTAATTAATTTGGACCGCGATTAATTAATCATGATGTCATGCTGCCATAATTGATTACTACGGTCCTCAAGCAATTAATCATGATTTCTTGCTGCCATAAATGATTAATGCTGACAAGGGCTAATTAATCGTGATGTTTTGCTGCCATAATTGATTATTATGGACCTTGACTAAATAATCATGATGTTATACTGCCCTAATTGATTATTATGGATCCAGAATAATTAATCATGATATCATACTGCCATAACTGATAAATATGGGCCCGGACTAATTAATCATGATGTTCTGCTGTCATAATTGATTAACATGATCCGGACTAATTAATCATGATATCTCGCTGCCATTCTTGATTAATGTGGACCCGGATTAATTAATCATGACGTCTTGCTGTCATAATTGAACGCGTGTCTCATGCCAGAAACCAATTAGTGTTTTTTTTTCTTTGTTTCATGCATTGTCTTCTTATACCGGTTTAGAACTGGAGCGGAACTGTCGTTTCGATAGTTGACACATTTTTGGACATTGGTTGAATACTGAATGTCGGATCTGTCGACTACACTGTTAAAACTATGAACTTGAACAAGAAAAAAAACGTTAATATTTCTTAATTTTTCAGAATTGTTCTTGATAGTCTGACAAGATAATTTTTCTTACCTAAGATTAATGCCATAAGAAATTATTTCTCAAGCAAGAAATTATTTCTCAATTTGTCTTACTTTGTCTTAGAAATCTGACAATAAATTATTTTTTATTGAAGATTTACCTTCAAGAAATATTTTCTGGAAGGAGGAACGAAAAACTCAATTTTTTTGATTTTTCTCAAATTTTCTTGAGAGTCTGACAAGATAATTTTTCTTACCTAAGATTAATGCCATAAGAAATTATTTCTCAAGCAAGAAATTATTTCTCAAGCAAGAAATTATTTCTCAATTTTTCTTACTTTGTCTTAGAAGTCTGACAATAAATTATTTCTTATTTAAGATTTACCTCTAAGAATTATTTTCTAGAACGAGAAATAAAAACTCAATTTTTCTTGATTTTTCTCAAATTTGCTTGGGAGTGTGACAAGATAATTTTTCTTATCTAAGATTAATGCCGTAAGAAATTATTTCTCAAGCAAGAAATTATTTCTCAATTTTTCTTACTTTTTCTTGGGAGTCTGACAAGAAACTATTTCTTATTTAAGATTTACCTTTAAGAATTATTTTCTAGAGCGAGAAAAGAAAACTCAATGTTTCTTAATTTTTCTCAAATTTTCTTGAGAGTCCGACAAGATAATTTTTCTTATCTAAGATTAATGTCATAAGAAATCATTTCTCAAGCAAGAAATTGTTTCTCACTTTTTCTTACTTTTTCTTGGGAGTCTGACAAAATAATTTTTCTTACCTAAGATTCATGCCATATGAAATTGTTCCTCAAGCAAGAAGTTATTCCTCACTTCTTCTTACTTTTTTGGGGGATCTCTCAAGAATTAGAATTTGTCTAAATCCAACAAACCTGACTTGTGTTTACTTGTCCGCAAGAGCAATCACTCGAAAACTTACGTAATCTTCGTTTACAACAACAACACAACTTATAGCACAATCGGGAAACAAATCTCAGGAGACGATTTTCAATGGCAAGTTTGCACTAATTACGAGCGCGATCAGAAGTGCAACTCACAACAAAGTGGGCAAAAACGACAGATTGGGGTGACGACGGATTTTGGAAAAAGATCTGCATCTTCTAAAGCGGCGATGGCAGGATGGTGTCGTCTGCTCAGCGGGTCGGTCTCAGCGGCACATCCGGGATACTCGAACACGTGGCGCTTCAAATAGCACAAGGGAGGCAACTCGATGTATCTTGAACATGTGGTTTGGAGAAATGTGTTTATGGTTATTTAACCCTACCTGGCCTGGGGGGGGGGGAGAAAGTGCCCCCCTAGTGAACTTTTCTCTGCTGCTCCGAAAGGACAAAACCAAAGAGGCTGAAACTTGGTGACTTTGGAGCTTGTCTTATTAGGATCATTTTGAGCCTATCTCTAATAACTCCCGGGCAGAGGATCATGGATAAATTCAAAATGGCGGTCATGTGGTATCCGCGAAAGTTGTGTTTTTCTATCTTTCGCTACATTTCTTCACATTTTCCTTGCATAAAAGGCATTAAAAGTATTTTATTTATGCAAAACTAATAATTCTCTATTTTATTAGATTTTTTCCGAGAAAAAAAATCTGAAAAATGAAAATTTCGAAAAATCGACCCCAAAAAGGTTGGAAAATGGCTTCCGAGAAGACGACGTCACTGTGACGTCATCATGGCGGCCATCTTGAATTTGAACCCAAGATACTGTGTGGTAAGTTTCAGCGCTCTAGCCTTAGTGATAGAGAAAATATATAGGGGGGAGCACTTTCCGCCCCCCCCCCCCAGGCTGCGATACACCCCAAATCGCCTAGGCCAGATAGGGTTAAATAGATGTTACAGTGTTGCCATCATTGCGATGGGGCTACTTCGTATTTATTTATGCTAATTTACTACTAAGCTACGCAGCTCAAGCATTTACAATTAATCAGTCAGCTTATATTGGAAAATCATTTGGGGTAACCGTAATGGAATGGTGCTTACAAATGAGTTGTACCAGATAAATCATATGTTATTCCTAGCATCATAAATAAATCATCTACATGTGTATTCGGTGAATTTTTTTAAACGCTATCGCCCCATATCATTTGCTAATATAACGCAGCAAGTATGACTTTACAGATTTAGTTGCAAGCAGATTGAGTGAATAAGGTGCATGATAATTTATTCATAATAGCTACACTGTTAAAAAAATTCGTGTTGTTTTGCTTGAATGAGTGAAATTTTCTCAAACGAGCAATCACAGTTTTGTCCTTCTTACAGAAGAAGAAATTCAATCAAATGACAAATAAGCCTTTTCACATAAAAAATGAATAGTTTTGAGAACTCTTTGGCTGCTCTTAGCAATTTTGAACTCTTCCTGTTTTTTAGAAGAGTATATGCAGAAATGTTTATTTTTCTTATTTAAGAAAGTCTTAAATAAGTAAAAAGTGGATCCACAACAAGAAATTATTTCTTACATTTTCTTGATTATTCTTACATTTTCTTACGAAAATTTCACTCACTCAAGCAAAAATCCAAGAAATTATTTTTAACTGTGTAGACTCTTTGGCGAATAATAGACAAACAGTATGACTTTATAGTGTCGTATATATTTTCTGTACACTATAGAAAATTGAGATATAAATTTGAAAAACAATTTTCGATTTAGATGTAGCTTACTTGACTAGAAAGAAAAGGCTGATTTTAATCTCCTTTTCATAAGTGTACTCATTTATTTAAACAAAACGTCAATGGGATTCTGAAACAGTGAAAGAACAGTTCAATCAATGCAGTGAATGTGTTATGGATTTAATAGACATCATGCAGGCAAATAATAAATGAAGTGGAATATGGTATACCGGTACTAAAAATTGAGCTGTATACTTTGCATCAGTATGTAGTCCTGTATTAAAACTGTTGCTGAAGCATAAGTTATGTTATTAGAACTGCTAGGCCTATGTTATGCAGACTGTAATTTAGCATCGACGATGATGTGAATAGTCAGAAATATATACAGTGATATATCACTGATAATTTTTAAATTCCTGAATTGCTACCCTGAACTAATTATTTAAAATAAATAAAAAAACTATATAATATCCAAATTTTTCTAGTAATTCATACGCACTACGAAAAAAAGTGTTCTGCTTTGGAATGTGTTGAAACATAAATCCCCCAATTTGTCTTATTTGAGAAATATACTGTTTTTCCATTTCTTGGGTGAGAGTATTTTTCTTATACTACTTTCTTCATTTTATGTGCAAAATACTAGTGTAAGAAAAATATTTCTTACTTTCATTGAAATAATCAGAATAATTTTCTTGATAAAGAAACAAATTCTTATTCGAATAAATTTCATATATGCAAATATACTAGTCTAAGAAAATATTTCTTACTTTAATGGAAATAATCAGGGTATTTTTCTTGATAACGAAAAAATATCTTATTCCAAGAAATTTCAAGAAGTTTTTTTTGAGTGGGGACAAGTTTAAGAAATTGTGGTTGGAGAGGTAAGGAAGTTTAAGAAATTCCAAAATTATTACTCTCAGATAAGAAAAAAAAAACAAGAAAAAATATCTAACATAAGAATTCTTTTTTTACTGTGTACTCTGAAGGTTCTCCACTTCAGATTCAAGTTCTCGTGATTTTCTTCAAATCCAGTTTATAGGTTATCGATCTAGTATAGATTGCAGATATCAAATACATCGTGAATTCGATGTTAATGTGCATCAACACAGGAAATTCCGCAGAGGGAACGTGTAGCTACAAGTACATATTAAACACGATTCAGGGATTATCCATATATTTAAAGATCCCCCCTCCCCGAATTGATCAGTCCACACACCCACAACTCAACTACAGGAATTCTCCGCGAATGAATTCAGGGATTGCTATTAGTAGATCAGGCTACTGCTTGTCCCCTGAATTTCAAGTCAATGTCCTGAATGTTCTGGTTATGGTAGCCTTCTGAATTCCATATTCCAGAAGTGACCTGGAAAGTTCTGGTGATTGACCCATTGATGATGTTGCCAACATGTCATATGCAGCAGGACTTGTTCGGGGAATAGAGGGGAACATTTCCATTAATAAAATGGTTGTACAGTTTTGACGCTGCATTTCTACCCATAGGGCTCAGCTTAGACCCAGTTGCTATGATTCTGGGATGACCAAACTTCTCCTCTCTGCAATATAGAATATAAAACAAAGCAATTTAGATATAATAAAATAAATCTGCGTGAGAATGTATCGCTATCAATCAGTATAATTCAAATTGGATAAAAACAAGAGTTCAAAAGGCCTGAAACCTGATGACATAGGTCCCCAACATCCATAACCACTGAATCCCACTTCTATCCTTTGATGCGAGTACGAAGTATCACAGCAACACACCGGATCTCGTCCGATCACCGAAGTTAAGCAACGGTGAGTCCGGTCACTACTTGGATGGGTGACCGGGTGCTGTACTGGCTGGGCTCATTCATGTCTAGGATGATAGGAACTCTGAGCACCGTCGTGATATGACTGAAACATTGTTGAAAACGATGTTGAATCCTACTCACTCACTCAATCCCTTGATGCAATACAGGCCCCAAACATCCATGGCAATTAAATGGCTGGTGGGGATCGTTATACAATTCAGTTAGTCTGTAACCTCCCTCATGTGATGTGGCATGAACTTAATTGCCAGGGCTAGGTCACTGGACTGGCGCAGCCGGTAAAGGAAGCCTTAACCCTACCTGGCCTGAGTGGGGGGGGGGACGAAATGGCGCCCCTACCAATCTTCCTGCGCTATCTCCGGAACGACAAAAAATGGAGAGGTGAACTATAATGAATAAGCTTATTCAACCCCAAATACTTTTGGAAAATTCAAAAACACATTTTCATTTTTTTTTCCATTATACTGTAAATATTAAATGATTTGATTAGCTAATGTATATAAAAGTGTGTTGCTTTCTTATATTACTTCGACATGGGGAAACTTTTCTTGGAAATACATTTCTACATTGCTGTGCACATGGGAGGTCGAGCTTGTATCTTTGCTTTTTATGCATATATTTTTTCGCGTTTGCTTTGAAACCAATGCAACAGTCTCAAACTTACTTTCTAATTGCCTGTGCTCAGGTAGACAAAAACGACGAAACAGATCTGCAGATCCGCACTTTCACCAACAGAAGCCCCTATGATCTAGTTTATGTTTCTCAATTTGTTGTTGTTGTTGTTGTTGTTGTTGTATATCTGTAAATCCACTCCCAAAGAAAGCAAATCTCATTTTCGACGTTTTCGCTCAGTTCATTGAACACATTGAGCACCATACTACTCTCATTCATCTGTAGAATGATCCACTGAGAGGCTCAGTTGAGTTTCCTCAATAATGTTCCTGGATACTAACATAATTCGCGAGAATTGTGGAAGAACAGAAGATGTATGTGCTTGGGAGTCGGAGTTAACCGTGACCTAACCGTAGCAAACACGCTGACAACGATCGGTTTAATGGCCGCAGGCCTTTATGTAGAACACTGCCTTAACCAGCATACCCGTCTCGCATATCCACTATTTAAGTTTAAATGATAACATCCTCCAAATATGTAAGTTGGAGAAATTTTTCAATTTGCAAAATTGAAGTGCGAGAGTCTAGGCCTTCATTCAATATTCAGAAGTTGTCCATTAAAGAATTTCCGTATCCATGATCCAAAGATTTTATACATATAGTAACATTAGCACCAATTTAAAGAAATAAATCGCAGTATACATAAAACTAGGTTAATTTCCTGCAAGAGGGAAGCGGTCAACAGTTTCCAATGATGCCAGCAAGACATCACTATATTCCAAGAATATGAAATCTGTATCGCTTATCTGTTTCCTTAATTCATATGATATATGATGCATCTCAGTCACGCTTTGATTGCATTTGTTCATATCAACACTGTGAGGATCTTGAAATGCATAGGTTCACACGGTCACTAGCCTCGGGTAAAGTGGATTTAGACTCAAGTTACGAAACGTACCACCAAAAATCTTGCACGCTACGCTCTTATTTTCCTACCTACATGTGATATGTATCGCGAGATTTGTGAAACTTTGAGTAAAGCGCTTGATGATAAAGCCCTGTTTTATAAGTTTATGCAATAAATGTTATGTGACGTTGATTAAAATCGCCACATTTAACACAGGATCTAGCAAATGCTACTAGGCGAGATATGTATACGCCATATGCAGGTCTCTCTGGTATATTACTGTCCAGATATGAATAGTTTACAATGAAGATGAATTTGACGAGAGAGAAGGCCCGCTTCATTTTATAGAGCTATAGGTCCAAATAAGATGTGCCGCTTTTGCCATCTGTAGATATGGATTAATTACTCATGATGAAAGGACCTAAATATAGAGAGCCAAGAAGAATAAATCTGAAGGCCGACCAGAAGATAGTCCTGTCTGCATTAGAACAGTACGTTATTGATTGGTCTAAGCGAGAAAAAGTTGAACCTAGAGTACTCGGTGATTGGCTGGACCTCACCTCACCTATGATTTTCTTTTTGAATTTGGTGCTAATACTGTTATATGGAATATGGAATAGGACTTTGGATTATGGACGCTGATATTCTCTAATGGACGACGGCTGGATTATGAATGACGGACTAGACGCTTGTAATTCCTACAAATCCAGTGATGGTGGATCTATATTCTTTACTGCGTTATTTATATAGCGATTATCCACAGCAGGAATATCGTCTACATAGCATGTGGCGATTGAGAAGGAACAGACTTTGTAATAATCTGGTTTTGAAAACGTCTGATTATAGTGGTGTTCATATGAGAACAGTTGTAGGTCAGCCAAAAGAGGTGCACAATTAGTACCCATCGGAATACCTATATGCTGTTGATATATTGTATTGCCGAATTTTGACATAGATATTATTAATGAGAGATTCGAGCAACTCTATGAGCAAAGAGACATCCCTGGAATGATTTCTATTGTACGTGGTAGAGCTAAAAATGCTGTATGGCTTCTGACATTAATACATCGGCGATCAGTTTTCTTGAACACCGATATTATTAATGAACCAAGACGGACAACAAGGTCCTGATGAGAGATTTTAGTATATATAGTCGAGATATTCCATGTGGATACATGTTTGTACGTTATGTGACCTTTACCATCAAGTTATTCAGTAAGTCATTTTGAGTTTTTCAAAATCCACATGCCTACAATGACAGATTTCTTAGAAATAGTGGCACAATAACTTTCCCAAAATGCTTTTGCCCCCTGAAGGGCCCTGAACGTTTTGTGATTGTTAAATAAATCTTCCAAAGTAAATTCTGTTTGTAAGTAAGTAGACGTATGCTGGGGCTATGACGAATTTACTTTGGAGATTTTCTACAACTTCTTACGAACTGAGGTTTCTCAGTACTTGTTTTGTTGGGGAAGGGTACTACACTCAATATGACGGACTGCGTCAGTGGCACTGGTGTTCTTGGTGACGTCCAGCCAGTCAGCGGGTACTGTATGTTCAACTTTTTTCTCGCTTTGACCACACAATAACATACTCTTCCAGTGCAGTCAGAACTACTTAAGGTCCCTTCATCAGGAGTGTGTTAGGTCCTCATCACTCAAAATATCAAGGTCACCAGTCAGAGGTACATACGTGTATAAGTTCCAGTCAAACCTTAGCTTTTGTAAGATCAAACTCGATATTTGTTTCTTTTGCTGTGATGGAAATGAAAGGAGCTGGACAGAGGAAATCAAAGGCCAGGGAACTAGGCAAATATCTATTCTATCCAAACGAGTGCAAAGCGGTGGGTATTATTTATTTTTATGAGCGCTCTGGATGCCGAAATTTTGCTATGGGAATTTCCGGTTCAACGGCTAAAGACTGTGCTGTCAATATCACAAAATTAAATGTTATTAGGGTTTAGCGTGTTGAACTAAAAGAGGGGACTGCTCGACTGCCCAGTTCCAATAAGTCCGATCTCACAAAGACAGCACACGAGGGCAGAATCTGTCCCGCGCACAATAGTCGGGACCAAGTCGGGTGAGGCAGTCTTCAGTACCGCGAGCGACGGAGCATGCTTCCTTAAACGAGCAGACATCCTGCTCAACTAACGCTGGAACCTCCAACCCTACACTTTATTTGTTAGTTGAATACGCAGACAACGTGAACAAGAATAGTATGTTTGAAATGTTTATTATCCCCTTCATTAGATGCACAACCCAGCTCGGGAGCCAATGCGAATGTGTTTACCTTGTTTTTGAACGTACACGTGGCGGGTCACTCCTGGAAAGATACCAGTCCATAGTAGAAGGTTGTCGGGGGTGCCTTGCTTCAGGTCGAAGAGCATATATCCATATTGAAGGGTTGTCGCAGAGTCATTGACTTCCAGCTCAAACTTACTGTGTCCTGAGTAATCTGTTTCGCCAGGTGCCGCAGTTCGGTGGTATCCCTCGGGTTTTTAAACACCCCCAAGTAGTGGGCATTCAAACTGATGTTCCGGTGTTATTTTTTGCTGAACAGATTCTACATAAGATAGATGATGCTGAGCCGCCGATGATGACTGTCTTTGGTGAAAAGCTGGGTGACCCGAGCATCCGTCTCCGCCATGAGATCATCGACGACCACCAAGACACCGGTTACAAACCCTTGAGGTTGGTTAGGCCTTCTACGAACGTAACGTACGCCGCTTGCCATTGGGCGGGGTAATCATGCTGTCTGCCTGTTGCGCGAGGTTCCGGACAAAGTGCGTCTTGCCTGAGCCCGTCAGCCCCCAATGGGGCAGGAAGATGGGGTGTTGTCACCGGGGATCCATGATTAGAGGTGTACCCACTCTTACAAAACTTCGTACGAGTGCATCGGGCTCGTCGAAGCGTCGAACATTCTTAGTGTTGCCGACACGTTCGGGCGTTCATTGCGGGTTGTCGTATACGGTTTAGTGGGCGCCGCAATGCTTGGTGTAGAGCTCGCTGTTGGGATGTGGTGGTAGTCGCTGAGTGAAATTTGACTGGCGTATAGGAGATCAAGAGACTCGTCTGACCGGCACTTCCGGCTAGTTTCCTACGTGGTATGAGTAGAGTGCTGAGGTAAGCCACGTCGTAAAACACGCCTCCGTACAAAATGCCCAGCGGGGTTAGCAAAGCCCACTTTGTCCAAATCGTGCTTTGCGCAATTTGTGTCGTCCCTCATTATCCAACGACCAGGTATTAGCCCTGCTGCTGGTACCTGCCATTAAATCCACAATCACTAATTATATAGTTCGTCCTAATAACTTTATCACACGAATATTTTCAAGGAAGATTGTTCTGATACGACTGTTTGTATGATCCGACGGATGTCTTCCATTGTGGACAGTAGGGTAGAACTAAAACCTCAGCAATTCAATTCGGAGTGGATATTGTTTCACTTCGTCCAACGTTCAAAGTAGATATTCCAAAATTCGACACTCATTTGTGGACAGTCTGTTAAAAGTGTTCAGTATTAATTACTCAACAGCACAGACTTATTCATGATTCTGTAACATATATCATGGAAGACACAATTCTCTGATTGACCAAACTGAGGTGCTTGCTGATGAACAAGTTTCTTCAGATGGGAATATTTCGGATGAGTGTTCAATTATCCTTGAAATAATTGCAATCTACAGATTAACTTGTGAATCGCTAGCTTAGATATGGCTGATTTCCCTCCACGATGAATACTTTACCGCCTTTAAAATACCATGTCACCATATATTTTTCCTTTTTGGTCTGAATTTAGTCGGATTATTAATTACATGTACATTTTTTTTTATTTTCCAGAGCATACTAGTGCATAATTTACAAGTATACACGATAGGCGGGATGAAAACCCCAAAGGGCTTGTTTTATCCCAAAACGATATAAAATTATATTGATCTATAATACCGGTGCAACGTGGAAAATAAACATTAACTTATTTTTAAGTAAAAAGACCAAAAGTTGCAACAAATATAAAATCAAACTCCCAACTTCCACTATAGCTGCTGGAAACGCAGACACCGGAAATGAAATTAGAAATCAGCTGTTCCTTTCAATAAATAAGATTTTAAATAGGCTTTATATAAGGAGATGGATGTACAAGACTTGAGCTGGGAGGGTAATTGTTCCATGTTCGAGGACCTTTTATTTTTGAACTATAACATGATGAGTCCGATGAATAAATATGCCTATGCAAATTAAGATTGGCTTGCCTAGTTGGGTACCTGTGCACATGGTATAATTTTATAAAATATACTCGAAATAGGATAGGTAATAACTCATTGTGGTTATTAAATTTATCAACAAATAGTAAAATCTGATAGTCATTTAAGGTGCTGTATTTTCGAGTTTAGACGAAAATGTAATTAATTGTATAGCCTTTTTTTTGCAAAATCACCAATGATTTGAGATGTGTAATGTACGTGTTACCCCAGACAATATTACAATATGACATGTACGGAGATATCAGAGAATAATACAGAATGTAAAGTGTTGTTTTGTTGGGACAATCCTTAATATGGTGCAGTATTCCAGTATTCCTATTCAGTTTTTTCCGGATCTCTTCAATATGAGTTAGTCAGTTTAGCCTGTCATTAAAAAATACGCCAAGGAATTTAAATTGATCAACCTGCTCAGTGTTATTTCCAGAAATAAATAGTTTCCGTGTTTTGGGGAATTTACATCTCTTAGTAGGTTTTATAATCATGAATTTATTTTTTTTTAATATCCAAAGAGAGGTTGTTACTTGAAAACCAATTGCACAATTTGTTGATTTCAAGAGACATAATGTCAAACAGTTGGTGTGGATCGTCGACTGAGAGAATAGCCGATGTATCATCTGCAAAAAGAATAATTTCTAAAGCATGGCTAGATTCTATAAGGTCATTGATATAAATAAGAAAAAGTATAGGACCCAGGATCGAACCCTGCGGAACTCCACATGATAACGCTTTAAATGTTGATATAGCATTATTATATTGAGTATATTGGGTACGAGATGAAAATAACTTCTGAACCAGTCATTAGAAATTCCCCCGAAATCCGTAATGATTCAGTTTATACAAACCGATATCATGGCTGACGATATCAAAGGCTTCTGACAAGTCTAACAATGTACAATACAGTATTTCTTTGCCTCTCTCGCAGCTACTAATTCGTCGTGAAGTGACTAAACAGCTAAAAATGTGGAGTGATTCTGCCGAAAACCGTACTGATTAGAATACAGATTATATTGTATTTCTCCAAGTAAGTGAACATTTTAGAATTTTACTGAAACAAGGCAAAACTGAAATAGGACGAGAGTTCTCAAATAGGTTTTTTGCTACATTTTTGTACAGGGGTGCCACCTTCAAAAGATCGGGAACAACACCGAGTCTGAATGATAAGTTAGTAATATGACATATTTTTTTTTTTGCATACTTTATTGATTTTCCAGGATACACACAAGAAAAAAGCAACAACATGCGATTACCAAATATACAATGAATTAGCTAATATAAGATTTCTGTTAAATTCCAATGCATAATTCGAAGGAAAAGTTTTTCTGATAGTACATTGTATGGTACATCATATTAAAGAGAGAAAATCGAAAATGTTAAAAATGCAGTTATCTTCCATAAGAAAATGGAGAGAGGACCAGTATTGGTCAAATATTCTTTGCTCTCCGTTTTTATATCTGATGAACTTATCGTTATTGTAAATAATATATTTTAAACTTTGTATGATACTATGTATATGCGAAATCTGGCTAGAGGCTCTCATTTTATAATATAGTGTTTTATTACTATGAGAAAATAGTCGAGTGGTTTGTTATTTAGACCTACTAGTCCAAATATAACCTTCTCTGGAGTTAGCTGTATTTCTATTCCAGCATTTCCCAACCACTTTACAAACTATCCCCATATTGATCTTATTATTTTACATTTCCAAAAAAGATGAAAGACGGTTTCTTTAGATTCTTTGCAAAAGGTACATAATTCACTGACACATGGGTCTATCCTACTGGCAAAAATAATGTTAATATACCGTTAATAATTTTATAATGTAGCCATTTGTATTTTTCCTCTCTATAATTCTTTCGGAGAAGATAGATTTTTTGCCATTCTGTACTGCTGTAAATTTTACCAAGAATTGTTTCCCATTTCACATTGGCGTTTCGCTAATGAACAGACGGTGATAACAATATACTATAGTAAGTTTTACATCCCTTTTTGTCTTTTAATAAATTTGCAAATGTGTTGTGGTATAAGAGAAGGTGTATTCTGCTTTTTTAATATATTTATGTCCAATCTGGTCGCTGCCTTCTTTATTGTTTGACAAACTCCCATGAATTCTAAATAGTTAATGTTCAAACTAAACTTTCTATTGAAATCCGTGATTGATAAAAATTTCCAAGACTCATTCAATAGATCATCCACAAATCCACACCCGCTCTATCCCAATGCTTATAGTGAAACGGTTTTCCATTAATCACGAATCTATCATTCAGGCATATTATTTCACTAGAAAACAGATTTGCGTCATTATAGACATATCTGTGTTGAAAATCCGCATATGCCGATAGTACATCTTTCCAAAAAGCATTATTCACCAAGGGGATTACTACATTTTTACCCCTCGGCCAAAATTTGGCCGAAGGGTATTGTCGTCGTCATGTACGTCTGTCCGTCTGTCCGTCCGTCCGTCTGTCCGTCACACCTTTCTCGTTACCAAGATATCTTCAGAACGACTTACCCTAGGCACACCAAACTTGCAGTGCACATCCGTATGCTTGTGACCCAGAACCCTATTGAATCTGGACCTGATTGGTTAGAAACTTTGGCGGCCATCTTTAATTTATGCGAAACCATCACAGCTTTCTTGTTACCAAGATATCTTTAGAACGACTTACCCTAGGCACCCCAAACTTGCACTGCACATCCATATGCTCATGACCCAGAACCCTATTGAATCTGGACCTGATTGGTTCGAAACTTTGGCGGCCATATTTAATTTATGCGAAATCATTAATCTTGTGTATCTTAGGTACCATTTCTCTGTTCAGTGTGAAACTTGGTATAGATCATCGATGCATCAAGAAACTTCAAAGGAATGACCAAACCAGTTTCCCTGATTCGGTGAAAACCTTGGCGGCCATCTTTAATTTATGCAAAATCTTCAATGATATATATCTTTGATACCATTTCAGTGTTCTATGCGAAACCTGGTATACAGCATCGATGTATCAAGAGATCTGCAATGTATAGCCACATCAGTTCCTCTGAGTGGCGGGAAGGATGGGCGGCCATCTTTAATTTATGCAAAATCATTAATGATCTCTATCTCTGATACTGTCCGAGTGCTCGATGTAAAATTTGGTATATATCATCGAAGCATCAATAGACTTACGATAAATGACAGTTCTGGCGTTTCTGATTGGGCGGAACCTTGGCGGCCATCTTTAATTTATGCAAAATTTTCAATGATATATATCTTTGATACCATTTCAGTGTTCTATATGAAACTTGGTATCCAGCATCGATGTATCAAGAGACTTGCAATGAATAACCACATCGGTTCCTCTGAGTGGCGGGAAGGATGGGCGGCCATCTTTAATTTATGCGAAATCATTAATGATCTATATCTCTGATACGGTTCAAGTGCTCAATGTAAAATTTGGTATACATCATCGATGTATCAATAGACAGTTCTGGTTTTTCTGCTTGGGCGGAAACCTTGGTGGCCATCTTTAATTTATGCAATATCTTTAATGATGTTTATCTTTGATACCATTTCAGTGTTCTATATGAAACTTGGTATACAGAATCTATGTATCAAGAGACTTGCAATGAATAACCACATCAGTTTCTCTGAGTGGTGGGAAGGATGGGCGGCCATCTTTAATTTATGCGAACTCATTAGGGATCTCTATCTCAGATAATTTTCAAATGTTCGATGTAAAATTTGGTATACATCGTCGATGCATCAACAGACTTATGTAATGAATACCGGTTTCTCTGATTGGACGGAAACGTTTGAGGCCATTTCTAATGGCAAAATTTTTCATAATCTGTATATTTGTTACTTGACTGCTTGGTGTTCCTGAAGTCTTGTTTTAAATTGAATACATTATGAATGGCTGGCGCCCAGAGCCGAGGGGTTTTCAGATGCGCAGCTTCGTATTAAGCTACAGATCTGAAGTTTGGCAGGTACATGCATTAGGGGGAGACGATGTGTCATGCATTGCTTTCGCTCATGTGGGCCATTTCCATGGCAACCAGACACACCGTCTTTATCTCAGCCATTGTAAAGGTAGTTTCTCTCGTGTCCGGACTGTATATTGCACACTTTTCAAGCTACTGATCTGAAATGTGGTAGGTAGGTGCATTAGGGGTAGACGAAGTGTCATGCGTTGCTTTCACTCATGTGGGCCGTTTCCATGGCAACCAGACACACCCACATTATCTCAGCCATTCTAAATGTAGTTTTTCTCGTGTCCGGACTGTGTATCGCACACTTTTCAAGCTACAGATCTGAAGTTTGGCATGTACGTGCATTAGGGGGAGATGAGATGTCCTGCATTGATTTTGCTCATGTGGGCCATTTCCATGGCAACCAGACACACCGTCTTTATCTCAACCATTGTAAAGGTAGTTTCTCTTGTGTCTGGACTGTATATCGCACACTTTTCAAGCTACTGATCTGAAGTTTGGTAGGTCGGTGCATTACGGGAAGACGATGTGTCACCATTAACTGTCACATGTAAATCCATACAGTGCTGAAAGTTTTCAATTCATCCATGTTTTTCTGGCGTATTTTGAGTTCAGACTGAGCTCTTGTTAAATCTCGCCATCCATGTTTACATTCATCATTCTTGAACCCCCCCCCCCCCCCCCACACACTCAGCTCAAAGTGTATTAACCATGCATGCACATCAACCAATTTTGCTAAATTTTATGCAAAGTGACAATTTTGACTTTATCAACCTCGACATTTGTCTGAATTGACTTCTTCGTGATAAGGTTTGGGCATGAGCACAGTTCCCTGCTTGTTTGGTAAAATTGCAAGATCACAATTAAAAATGGGTGTCATCAGTGCTTGTTGTACAGTCGTAATCAGAAACTGATCGTGAACTTGTTCAATGTGATGTTAACTCAATCTGGCATGGGCTTTTGGGGACCTGTCCAGGCCTGGGGGGGGGGGGCATTTCGGCTCTCCCAGAATATTTTCTTACCCCTTTGACCTGGGAGACTGAAACTTACCACACTATACTCTTGGGTCAAGCTGTATCATATGATGTAAAAAAAATTGACTGTGAGTGTGACATCATGCAGGTCAATTTTTTTATTTATGTAATTTTTTATGCAAAAACTGAATGTAGATTATTCATAAGCCATAATGCTTCCCCGTCCCCCCAGGCCTGGTAGTCTTAAAGGGGAACTGTCTCCAACACCTTTTTTTTTCAGGAATTTGCACTATACAAATATGCTGTGAGATGAGGTGTTTCACAGAAATTTATATTCTATAACATGTGATAATTTGTTATGTATTTACTTTGTGAAGTGTAGCTGTAGGGTGCCATCATAATTGAACCTGAAAGCGAGGCTCTATTGGCAGTGATGATGTTCACAATCCATGAGATGTAACAGAGGTAACATCATTGGTAGCATCACATGATCTTTGACACAACGCTAATGTTGCTTCCAATCCAGTCAACTCGAACACCATTCTTTTTTATTCTGATGTAATTTTACCTCCTATGGTAGTGCTCTCCAGTTTGTTAATATGACATAAAATAGAGTATTCATGTAAAACACTTCTATTCACAAAGAAATTATCAAGGAGGAAATGTGGAATAGAAAACTCATTCAGCAGGCGAGTCCTCTTTCAAGTGGTTAACCCTACCAGACCTGTGTACCCCCCTACCAAACTTTCTGCGCTATCTCAGGAATGACAAAAAATTGAGAGCGGTCACTCCATGACTTTATCATTGTGGGGTTATTTTGAGCCTATTTGCATACCCCCCTCCCCCCAAGTAGAGGAGCATGGGTAGATTCAAGATGGCGTCAACGTGGGGTACCGTACTAGAAAAAGGATGTTTTCATAAATTTTCTTCAGAATTTCTGCTTTTCCATGACGAAAAGTGGGCAAAGCTATTTTATTTCAGATAACATTAATATTTACTAATTTAACACAGTTTTTGCGGAAATATTTGCATAAATGAAAAATCTGACCGAAAAATTGACCAAAGAATACCGTTTTTGAAAATGACGGGACTGTGACATCAAAGCGTCCATCTTGGTTTTTTTTACATTTTCTGGTAGAGCTCGACCCAAGGGTATAGTGTGGTAAGATTCAGCCCCGTAGCTCAAGTGGTAATTTGGGGGTGGGGGTGGGGGGGGGGGGGGGAAGGCCCCTGACGTGGCCGGGACAGGTCCCAAAAAGCCCAGGCCAGATAGGGTTAAATAGTCTGGAAATGTTTCGCGTTCAGAGCATTAAATACTATGTAGTAAGAGACAAACACATCACTGGAGGATTTTCCTTTCTTCGTAAAGCCTCGAGTTAACATATGTTAATGGAGAAAACTTTTCAAAAGAATGTTTTAACACATCATTAGAACAGCTATTTCTTTCTGCTTGCCAAGCTGTAGAATAACACTGTACATGATGTATGAGCGAAAAGGTGAATAGAAAAAGCTGTATAACTGCACCACAATTTTTTTGCCTTCTGTACTGTCCAAGAGTTGACGGGTAATTTACAATATGAGACATCATCATAAAAGTTTTGTGAATAAAATATGGCAAGAACGTCTCTTTATGATCATTGTCCACATTTTATAAAGCACAATGAATCCGTGTCCACAATTTGTGATCTGAACTGAATATGGGTTTGAGTCCTAAAATTTAACCCACCCTGATTGGGATACCGTGGGACAGTGCAGCGCGTACTGTAAATTAACAGCAGACGATATTTGTGAATTTATCAGCTGTACAGATCGAACAAGATGCCAGATAGAAGTACCAGACAGCGGAAAACGCGAGGGAACAAGAAAGATACAGGATCCCATGCTGAGCCGACAGACTCCAGCGTTGATGACTGGAAAAGTTCTCAAAAAGACAGTCACAGGTCAGCATGCCCCCTGTGTTGCCGCGCGTACTGAAGCTTGACCCTGACCCTGCTGACGGTCATTGTGTCAGCATAACAGCTACAGGTCGGGAGGGTATTACATGTATTAAGGCCAAACTCAACAAGAACTTACCTGCATTCTTTTGAAACTGATCTATCTATATGTACTTTGTATATTCTTCAAATGATCAAATGTAGATTCTTCAACTGATCTACATACATAGTTTCTTCAACTGTCTTAGCCAGTACAGGTGTTCTAGGTTTGAATAAAAACACATAATTTGTCCCTTTTGAAATGCGTCATACAAGAAATCCTGATAGAGAGAAAACAGGCAGGCTACCTATCCATTGTCTCCTTGATTTACACCGGCACGGGTTCAAGCCGGCCTGCTGGTGAAAGTTTGCTAGTTACTTACTGACGGTCAGCGGTTCTTCTTTCTGGGTAATCGGGCTTCCTTTACCATTCTAGCTGGCTGAGCAAAACATTGTGGAGTGTGACATTAAATCAAACTCTCCCCTCCCCTCTCATTTGATTTCCATTGCCCCTAAGTCCATTCGCAGTTCCAAGAATCTAGGGTAATAAACTGCCCTTAATTACATCAGCAACCTTTCGTCTTTCAAGGATTTCATTTGAGAGTACTTTATGGGAAAATCGCCAATCAAATGGTCTTCAAATAATACACCTAATCTTAATCAAGTGGAGCAGCAGAGTTTTCGTATCCACTTTTAGGACTCCGATATCGTATACTTACAGCGCGGCATTCTCGTCTCGCGAGACTCCCTACTGCGAGAAAGAGTTGGTCTCCCGCGGGTAGACACGGCTCTCTTTGAGAATGACAGCGCGGCTGTAGAACGGTATATTGTGTGGGGATTATTTACATATGAATCACTCCAATGAGGTCCAGACCTGCTACATGTATCTTTGTGGACTAAGTAACATTCAGTGTACACAATGGTAGAGTGTGTGCGACAGTTTGGCATGTTTGGGATCATCTATGGTTGCGAATCAGTTCTATTACATAGCGAATGATTTGTCCATCATTAATCTTTTACATAGGTTTCTTTGGGGTTCTCGTGAAGGTCTATTTCTTAGAATAGAAGTTAAAAAAAAAAAAAATTGTGACATTTTTTAAAATATTTTAAAATTCCGAGTCAAATTCTCCCAATATGGATGTGATAGATAGGTCAGCCCATTAACAACTCACTTTTATGACACATTCAAATTGATTTGGAACCTCGCATGTCTATTTATATATTTACAAACTCCAGTTTGAAGACAACTGGTGCTCTGATAGTGAGCCTGGGGCAGTTCAAATCATATGCATAGAAATGGAGTTGATGTACAAAGATAGTGATATATATGGGCTGGAGGTACATGTGTCTATTGTCAGTGATTGTTGCCCACTGCAGATCGACATTGGGACATATATATATGTATGATATCTTTATTGCTATATCTTCTATGTATACAGCTGTGTGATAACCATATTGAAGATAATTCCAGCAGTTCTATTCTGTGTCCTACTGGTCCTCCTGGCTTTTCCTGCTCCCATAGAACCGGAGGCATTCAGGTGAGGAGTCAGCCTGGCTAGATTAACAGGATTATGTGTCAGCTTAAGCACATGTATACTGTATTTTCCAAAGAATAATGCAGCCTCCAACTCTATCACAGCTGATATCATAAAATATAGTTCACTGAAGTGAAAACGGAGTTGAACAGTGGTCAGAATGATTTGTCATGTTTGAGGCAAAATTTTGTCTTATCTGAAACTATTACATTCACAAACATTAAATTACAATGGCTCTGTTTCTGATGATTACTGGTGTGTACTTGTGTGCAGTACATTTCAAGAGATTCTGGACACATATAGATCTGCATGTGTCTCTTAAGAGATTGGATGGCCGATTTGATTAACAACCTATCACCCAGTCCTGATAATTAATAAAGGCTGCATTCAACATTCCTTGTATAAGTTGGTGGCCAAAGAATTCTTAGTCCCAGTTGTCTCGGGCTGTCAATACCCTTTGTGGAATGTTCAGTTAGTAATTTACAGTTTGTAAGTTTTTACAATGCCAATGGTCATATGATTATATAAAAGCTATCAGAAGAACTCAAATGAAGGAACTCGAATTCCACAAAAAATATTTTGATGTGGCTTTTATTGGGAATTCAAGCAAAATTGGCTATCTGGTGGAGAAATGGATTTAATTCCAAAAATAGCATTATTCTTTTAATTAATGCATGGTAATAATATTGTGGACATAGTTAATCATGGCTCAGCACATGTAGTTTACTGACATGTAGTTTACTCAGTAATAACCCTCAATTTTGGACTCTTTCGTCATGAATTACAATGTATACCGTTACCAATTGGCACTCGGGTATAATTGACTAGTTTAGAAGGGATGTTCCCGAAAGGTTTATAAGCTATTGAACATGCTTTGGATATGGGTACCTACTATTAATGAGACATTAATTTTTGTCATTTTCGCCATCAGTTCTAATGTACACGTAGGCCTTTAGCCGCCTACCATCACCACTCTTGCAAGT
This sequence comes from Hanleya hanleyi, assembly GCA_036873755.1. Classification (NCBI taxonomy): domain Eukaryota; kingdom Metazoa; phylum Mollusca; class Polyplacophora; order Lepidopleurida; family Hanleyidae; genus Hanleya; species Hanleya hanleyi. The sequence goes on along the minus strand of JAVTVY010019240.1, from coordinate 38,354 downwards.
GTACTTATGACTTGATGTACAAAGATGATGATATGCACTTAAATGTGTACCGTACTTATGTCTTATATGTTTGTATTGTATTGCTATTAGCCCTCGGGCATAAATATGCAAATAAATTCTCTCTCTCTGCAATTTCAAGAGTCCTAGATTTTTGACTGGATGCTTCTGAAACATGGTACCTTGCTATTCTATTTGCCAGAGATGTGCACCAGTTATTTATGAGATGAAATATCAATTGCCTGTATTATTCCTTCAGTGTTGAAGAAGCCCCAGCTCTGGAAGGTCCTCTAGCCCCCAATGATATACTGACCAAAGCTGAGAGGTTGTATGAGAATGAAGTCATTGGTCCTGAATCCATTGTGATTAATGGAGGTAACAGTTTTGTCTATTGATCAATAAGCCCTGTACACAATACATGTCTAGGGTATTTTAAAGGTGAAATGCAAAGGGTTTTATATTTTCCTTTTCTTCATGAGCTACATGATGATGGAAATACCAGGCAGCCTATCTCCTCTGTGTGGATTATTTGAAGTACTTTGTCTCTTAGTACATGTAGCTTTGGAAAAGTATTCCAAAGTTGGTTTCTCAAGCCTGCTTTGCTTTTCTGTTCTCGTTTGACAATAGTTTGTGACATCACACCAGACCACCTTGCCTGACAGTAACACATGTAATATTCAGTCTTTGGGCGGCTGCATGGTCTCACATAGCATCACAATCAAGGAAAGATATACAATGCAGTTTGCGATTCAGCTGGGCTTGAGGTACCAAGTTCAAATCAAACCAAGTGAAGTACACATGGAGATAGATCAATATTTTTATCATTTTTCAGCATAGATATAAAATATCAGGAGTCCTCTAAATATCTTTGCATTTCACCTTTATTTTAGAGCAGTATTACAAAATCATGGTCAAATTTTTTTAATTGATTATATAATGGGTAGATCTATATAACTGAAAATGCAATCAGACTTTATATCATCACAATCAGTATTATAATATTTGATGGTTTTTATACGCCCGCCAAAAGGCGGACATATTATGTGATGGCGGTTTCCGTCCGTCTGTCCGTCCATCCGTCCGTCTGTCCGTCCCTCGTGTCCGGTCTATATCTGGGACAGTTTTCTATCTACAGTTCTAATTTTTGGTGAGTGGATACCCTACGGGGAGACGATGTGTCGCGTACCAAAATGAAGGTCACGGTCAGAGGTCAAAGGTCACTGGCCTAAAAACAGGAAATCACTGAAGTGTTCGTGTCCGGTCTATATCTGTGAACGTTTTCTATCCACAGTTGCAATTTTTTGTGAGTGGATACGCTAGGTGGAGACGATGTGTCGCGTACCAAAATTGAGGTTGGTCAGAGGTCAAAGGTCACTGTTGCCAACATCAGGAAATCATTGATCATTGACAGTTTTCTATCTACAGTTCTAATTTTTGGTGAGTGGATGCCCTAGGGGGGAACGATGTGTTACATACGAAATGTAGGTCGAGGTCAGAGGTCAAAGGTCAGTGTGACGGAAAAATCAGGAAATCATTAAAAATTTCTAATTTTTTGTGAGTGGATTCAATAGGGGGAAATGAGGTGTCGCATACCAAAATGTAGGTCAAGGTCGAAGGTCAAAGGTCACTGACCCAAAAATCAGGAAATTATTAAAAATAACATTTCTTTGTGTGAGTAGATACATTAGGGGACACAATGTGTCACATATCAAAATGTAGGTCAAGGTCAAAGGTCAAGGTCACTGTTACCCCAAAATCATGAAATTGTTAAAAATCATGATTTTTTGAGTCCATTGAGAAATTACGGGTAGCCGTTTTGTCATGTACCAAAATTTAGATCCAGGTCAATCACTGTGACACCAGAATCAAGGTCAAAGGTCAGTGTGACCTAAAAATCAGGAAATCATTAAAAATTACTAATATTTGGTGAGTGGATTCAATAGGGGGAAATGAAGTGTCGCATACCAAAAATTAGGTCAAGGTCAAAGGTCACTGTGACCCCCAAATCAGGAAATTATTAAAAATAAAAAAAATTCTGTGTCAGTAGATACATTAGGGGGACATGATGTGTCACATACCAAAATGTAGGTCGAAGGTCAAGGTCACTGTGACCCTAAAATCATTAAATTGTTGAAAATCATGTTTTGTGTCCATTGAGAAATTACGGGGAGATGGTTTGTCATGTACCAAAATTTAGGTCAAGGTCAATGGTCAAGGTCACTGTGACTCCAGAATCAAGAAATCTTTGAAAATTACTTTGTTTTGTGTCCGTAGATTCATTAGGGGGACATGATGTGTCACATACCAAAATGTAGGTCAAGGCCGAACGTCAAGGTCACTGTGACCCCCAAATCATGAAATTCATAAAAATCATGATTTTTTGTGTCAATTGATACATTGACGGAAGACGAAGTGTCGTGTACCAAAATTTAGGTCAAGGTCAAGGTAACTGTGACCCCCAAATCTGGAAATCACATTTTCATATGCCTGTCGAAGACGAGGTCATGTAATGCGATGTTGCGTTCTGTCCATTCATCCATTAACATTTGTTGTCCATGCGATATCTCTGGTTTCAAGGTATGGAATGGTACCAAGCTTTGAGTATACCTTACTCGCATGGCAAAGAGGAGCCATACATTTTGAGATCAATTTGTCCAAGGTCAAAACTGAATCAAGTTTAGCTGACCATATGTGTTAGGTTGGAATATTCAGAGTTCTCTCCCCTACATGTATATGGCAGTCATGCTGTGCAATTGTCTCCGATATTTGAAACAGCTACATTTAGTTAAACTGTTGTGAAATAAAAACCATACATTTAGTAATTTAACGGGGAGAGGGGTCCTTTATGAACTTCATACCTCTTTATTAACTCAATCTGGTTTACTTCATCACTTTCTTCTTTCTTCATGAAACATTATCTTGTCTGAAAGGAATCCATTTGCAGGAAAACTATTATTTTCTTGTGTTTGACTATTGTTGATTCTAGTGTGGGATATGTGAGCTCTCGGCTCTTGCTTCAAGGTCAACTAGTTACCAAGAGTTAAGCTCGTTTTAGTTTGTCATTCAATATAAGACGTTATATATGTTACATTCTCAGAAGCACAAAATTGTACACCTTTCTCTGGATTGCTAGCTACCAATTGGAATCAAGGTTATTAAACAACCTTGAAATTTGGACCAATGTAATTCCAGATACACGGGCGTATATTGAAGCCCCTTGGACTCTTGTTAATTATGTTACTCTGTGTGACTTAAAACACTGTAATTGTGATTTCTAGCCTGTTGGTTTGATTTGTGTCCCCAGATCACCTCTATACTGGAACAGCTGATGGTAAGATCCTGCATATACACCGGGGAGAGATACAGGTCTTAGCTAGGCTGGGCAAAGAACCATGTGGTAAGTACCATAACTTGGCATTCACTTCAAACTTCAGTTACACGTGATGTATTAAAGCTTTACCAACAGGTGTGCATCCATCACTACTTATTTCCTGCATTGCTTTCTGTATTTTGCACAGGTATGTGTACATTGCAAAGTGAAATAACCTGCAGTATTACAAACATTGTAATCAGCCTGACAGATTTTCATATTGTTGGATCTCCTCAAAGGTTCAATTAGTGCCTATTAACAGAGATGAACATATACTGAGTGGAGGGATGTTACAATAGTGATACCAGTATTTTGAGGATAATTTGTTTAATTTGTGTTGTACCTGGGGTACACCATTCCCATTTCTTGAATATTCATCTTTGGACTTTGCACACCTTGAAAATTCATCCATGAAGGCCTCAAACTATTAGGCTATTGTTTTGGTACTGCTGTGTAGCCTCTTGTCTTCAAGTCCATTCATACAACTTGGCCTCTAAGAATGCAATTACTCTTTCAGTTTGGACTGAATGACACTATTCATGTTATAAAGTACAAATAAATCAGCCCAACATTGCCAAGAGGAGTTAAAATAGGTGAGCTGCGATTTTGATTTCGTTTTCCAGTACCTGGAAACATGTGGAAGATATATTTGAACATCGTTATTATCTCAAATTCTCCATCAGAATTTGAAAATAAAGATTTTTTTGTCTGTCTGCATTCATCACGTATGTTCAAATTATGAAAGAGATTACCGTAACACTTGAATTGCAAGCAAACTATGCACAGTTTTGGACATAAGAGCTGAATATATGCAAACTACATGTATGGTTTGGGAAATTTTCCATTTTTTCAAACTATTAGACCTTTCAGTATATGTACCCAAGTAAATCCATGGTAAACAAGCGCTGAATGAGCGCAAAGACCTCCGTCGAGGCAACAGGATCAGTAGGGGAATAGTACATCACTGAATAGCATAGGGCCGGATGCCAAGCTCAATTTTGCATTTGTTGACGTTAACTTCACCAATGGTAATTAACGTGAGATTGAGGGTTCCCCACTAGCATGTCCAGCTAGGGATGTGGAAGCCACATTCCCCGCAAATAATATTTCTTTGATTTCACGTGCTTGAAATATTGGGGTATGGAATAAAGTATATTGATGGAAAACCTGGAATACTGCTCGAGACATTAGGCCCCTTCCCACCCACACCTCCCCATGAGAGGACACCCCCACCCAAATCAACACGTTAGCGTCAGAAATGAGACCCTGTGTGCTTAGTTTTACCAACATGCTTGTGGTTTTATGCTATAGGCCCTACACATCAACACTTCATATTTTGTATGTGTACAGTATAGCATCCTCATTGACAGAATCCTCTACAAAACACATCTGATTTTACCGACATTCCGTTCTGATCTGTCTCAGCATCATGTGCTGATTCAATGAGCTCGGAATAATTTTGTATACTGGTGTTACAGGTCACCTTCACCATAATGTATCAATTACCATGGACTTGTACATGTATCACATTCATATTGAATGGTGATGGCTGATGAGAATATTGCCCATATGGAACAAATGGCTGGATTCCAGCGAATAAAAAGTTCATGCTAATCATAAACAACATACAATTAATAATACTATCAAATAATTATGTATATTCCTTGTCGACATCAATATAATACAGACAATATTATGACTGAATCAGGGTAACAGATATCCAAGGGTATATATGTCTACACTAAACTGAAGGAGATCCATGATGCGTATTATATTATGTTGTAAAACTTCACTTGCTAATCTCGATTATGTTGCTTATTGTGAAAATAAATGAAATTATGAAAATAAATTTAGTATGATTGCCCATTACGCTCAAATTAGAAATATCAGCAGCTAAAGTTAAGCCAATCATAGCAATATATAACACCATGGTATTGTTGTAATATCACCCAGGTATTGATCTTTGGTTAAGAATGTAATGAGATACATATACCTGTTCTTTGTGTTATTCTGTATGCAGTTCATTCTGTATGTATTTTATACATGTACATATACCAGAAGTGGAATTGAAATTTGACTAAATAATCAAAATATGTTCGATTTTTACCTCTACTCAGGAAATGAAGTCTTTGTTTCTAGAAGCTAAATCATTTCAGACACATTCAAGTCCTCACCTGGTCAAGGGAGATAATTTTGTAAAAAAAAAACAAAAAAAAACAAGTATAGATCCACACTGGCGCAGACCAGAAAGTTTTGTGACCTTTGATGATATTTGTGGAGCATGCTGCAGGACTTCAACTTTCATGAATCTGATATTATCCACACAATCCCATTCTACATGATATTTTTGCCATAGCATCGATAAACTAGATCCCTTCATTTATGTGGTCTAGATCCAGGAGCTATTGGGGGCTGCAGGTTTTGTAAAAGTTAGATCCAATTATTCTGAGATAAGGAATGAAGTCCGGCATGGTTGTTTTAAGTTAAAACTGGGCATCCTTGAAAATGTCTGACCGATTGACACATGTATCACTCTGCCGGTCATCATTACATGCGTAATGTTTATCACAAGAGAGAATATGTATACTGTGTTTGAGGAATATTTCTGCCTCCCCAATGGAAGGCGAAATTTGAGTGAATGGTCTGTGTTGTCAGTGTGTCTGATGTCCCCCTTGGAAAGACAAGAAAATTTTCTATGTAATTTATTATTTATTGATATATTTATTGATTTTCTTTTTGTCTAATTGTCTTCTGTTCAAGTCATTTGGCATTGGTAAAACCTGAAATGTATATCATGTTCTTATTTCATCTAGTGATACTGTCTGTTTGGTTCCAGATCACGGGGCTGAACAAAGTATGTGAAATGTGATCGTATGGCAAATAAATGCCCAGTGGTATGTCCAGGGCTTAAAACTACAAAACAAAATTGAGAAAGGTTCCATTCATGCTATCAGTCAAAAATCTCAATAATGTAGGCCTACATGTGGAATGTAGACACTCCTTTGTTTCAGCTACAATTCAGAATAAGTTTTCAGAATATTATCAGGGCTTAACAAGCAAATTATTCATCAGGGCTTAACAAGCAAATTATTCTTCATCAACAAGTATCACAGCACACAATGTGGATGTCACTAAACTGTCAGGATAAATGAAAAGAAAAGCATATGTATATTATTTGTCAGCTTTATTAAATAAGTTTACAGACTCACGCAGGTAGATCAATTTGGTGCTTCTGCAAAATCAAACCATTATTCAACTGCCAAATGCCAAGATAAAGCGCGCCCCCCCCGGAAATATAATTTATCAGCAAAATTTAGAATAACTGTTTTTGAACAACCAGGCTGGTGGATATCATCAACTGAAAGAAAACGACAGGGTTCCCACACCTTGGGGATTTCAAAATTCCAGACCTTTTCCATACCTTTTTCAAGACCTATCAAGTCTTTTTCCAGACTCAATGGACGCTTCAAATCAGCTATTACATTATACATTGCCAGGAAGAATTTTGAGACCGTTAGGTGATATGGATCAAAACTAGTCAAGCTCAAGATGAACAATTAACTCCTTTATTATGATGATGATGTACATTGAGATCACTGCACCAACTTACAACTCAAAAATCAAAGCAGGTTCCAAATTGACAATGTTTCAAAAGCACAGAATGATGAACTTTTTTATTTGAAAATAAATTCACGTTTTCTTTCATTCTACGAAACAGAAATTAAAAGAATCGGGTTTATTGCTCTTTTTTGTCATACAGACTCACTAAAGCCAGAATGAAAAAAAAAAAAAGACAAAAAAAAACCGAAGACAAAAAAAAGACCCCCAAAAAATTAAATGAAATGGCTGAAAAGTGTTCTAGTTCTGCAAAATCTTGATTGGATTGGAGAATCCCTCAAATTAATTTCAGAATAATTGTTCATCTTTATATCGTTTGAACAAGTTAAAAAAAATATTAGAACTGATAAGACAACAAAGCTAGAAAAAAAAATACCAAGGGAGACAACTTTTGTACAAGTGCTCTAGAAGTATTGAGCGGAGTTATCCCCCTTCAAAACGTTGCCCCTGGAAACCGTAAAACACGCAATTTGCGTGCTGCTTGGAGGAGATATTTTGTGTCAATGATCATTACCAATAAAGATTACAATTATCAACACCAGTTTTATCAGACTGTAGTAACTTACAAGTGAATGACAGGTACACGATTCACACAAACGGACGAACCCACGAGGAGATGAATGGGTGTGAATGGACTGGTGCCGCAAGACGGTACATCTTCGGGAAATTTATGACCTATTCCAAGGTTCTTAGCGTGACATGTACATGATCAGGTCAGGGCATTTGCAGCATTTCTGTTCTTCATTCAATACATAGTACTGTTCATACGCCCGATGATATGTACTTTTGTTGCTAACATTATGCAAGTTTTGTTGTTAAAAAAATAAAACTGAACGTACTTGTAGGCCTACTCGTTTGAAGCAGCAGACATTATAAATTTAGTTGACCTAGATTATGCATTGAAGATCAACCATTGAAACGCGGAAAACAACGAATTACGTCAATTATACAGTATTTTCGCCTGCATGTTGTCTGATCGTACTATTCTTGTTTATCTGATGATGCTAAACAATAATGATCTTGTGAACTTTGGGATAGGCCTAGGTCATAGATTTTCTGAAGATGTGCCATGTTGCGAGGACAGGACCGGATCGAGATTGAGGTGGAACCCGACTACAGAAGCAAGGCCCACTGCAATGCATTGCAATGGGGAACCCCGTTATTTCAATTGTGTCCAAAGAAAAGATTCAAGATTTCGTCGGGAACCATGACGATCCCTATTGGAAAAACTATGAGTCGTGGGTTGCCCATATGACAATTATTTGGCGGGAGATTTCACGTTGCGCTCCTAGACCTCCGTCTGATCGACGGAGGTAAAAATAATACACTATTATCTACATGTACCATTACCATTTTGTTTTGCCAGGTTCTTTTGAAGATGAGCCTACCTGTGGTCGTCCACTGGGAATGAGGTTTGATAATGATGGCTATCTCATTGTGGCGGATGCCTATCTCGGTCTTCACAAGATCAATGTGGCTACTGGAGATGTTCATGTGTTATGGCCACACACTGCCCCCATTGATGGCAAATTGGCCAGATTTTTTAATGCTGTTGTTGTAAGAACTGATGGGATGATTTATTTCACCGACTCAAGCACCAAGTGGGACAGACGACACAACAGATACTGTATCATGGAGGCAGAGACCACGGGCAGGTACAATTCACATTGCTGCATCTTGGCTTTCAGTGAATATGAGAAGCCTGGAGTCCTGGGTATATCTTACTTGAATGTCTCCAAACAGCACCGTACTTAGAGTATATTTGATCATTGCTATATAACTGAAATGTTGCTGTTCCAGAAAAAAGTACATGGCATGGGAGTTGATCATTCAGTTTCATCGTATATGGGTGGTATACAGTCATTTAACATTAGGGAGATATGAGATATGATGATTTGAATCAGAAAAAGTTGTCTTTCTCCCACCTGCCCACCCGATGTACCTTTTGACCTCGGGGTATTGTCAAGTACGTCCGTCCGTCCATTACCACATTTTAGGCAAAACCGCTCGAGATACAGTGACCAAATTTTAGGAACTTATTTATGAGTCGGACGCCTATCGAATATGGCTTCACTCAACTCATATTTTACAGAATTATGCCCCTTTACAGATGTATTAATTTCTTCTTTTGTGAGATTATGCTTGAATGTAATCAACTATATCTGCAGAACTGTGTGTGATACAACTATGACATTTTGGAAACTTATTTATATAGTTTTCTAGTATAGTATTCTAGAAGCCAACAGAAAATTAGTCTACTCGACCCTTATTTTACGGGGTTACACCCATATTTTGTGGAGTTATGCCCCTTTTGGATCTAATAATCTCTGATTATTTTGTGATATATAGTTGAGTGTACAAGTGATATCTGCAGATCCGTGTTCAGTACATCTACTACATTTTGGAAACTTATTTATCTAGTTGTATCCTAGATTTGTACGAAAAATTCATCGTCTCGGCCATTATTTTATGGAGTTATGCCCCTTTCCGGGTGTGATAATCTTGGATATGCTTGAATGTATTCACCAGTTATTTCTGAAGAACTGTGCTCGTTACAGCTACCAAATTATTGATCTACTTGTATTGTAGAAGCCTAAAAGAAATTGTTCACCTCAGCCCTTATTTTACAGAGTTATGCCCCTTTTGTGATATTTGCTTGGATGTAGCTGTTATATCTGTAAAATTAATGATATGCTCTATAAAGGACAATCCTGAATGATTAGTAAATATAGCCATAATATGTTGCACATTCTCAGCATATTTCTCAATTGCTTGCGGGAAGCCGAGGGGTATTGCGAGTCTCACCCTCATGTTCTAGAACAACCCTGATTGTGACTTTAAATCTAATTTCTCTCTCTAATTTCAGCACATGAACGTTCTTAATTGGTACGGTACATATCAAATGTCCTCCAGTGCTGTCGCTGATTGATCTATTTTGTCATGTTTGTGAATAATTTTAAAGCCAGTCTGTGTTTTGGCAGACTTGTTGCCTATGATCCAGTCACTAACACCACAACAGTCGTGGCTTCTGGTCTGAGTTTCCCCAATGGTTTAGAACTGTCCAGGAAGGAAGATTTCCTGATAATGGCGGAGACTACCAAACATAGGATATGGAAGTAAGTATATTTATTATACACCTATGTTGTTTTCCCCACTAATATTGTGTATAATCACAAGTGTTCAATGTTTTGGTCCTCTGACACCAGAAGGACTAAAGGGCTATAGTATTGGGATCCATCCATCCGACTTGGTATCCGGACAATAACTTCTGAATAACTGAACGGCTTCTGTTCAAATTTGGTATGTGGGTCAAGATCTCGCTTGGAATTGTTTTTATGCCGATCCACCTATAGGTGGCACCACCTGGGGGCCAAGTTAAAATTTGGTTTTCATACAATATCTTCTGAAAACCTGGATGGATTCTTTCCAAATTTGTTATGTGGGTACCTCAAGATCTCATTTGGGATTGCTCTCCTTGGTGGGTACTGAATGTTATGGTTTCAAGCCAAATCAGTTGTTGTTCGGGGACTTCAACCGCTCTGGTTTTCATTTTTACCCCTCAGCCCAATTGGGCTCAGGGGTATTGTTGTCATCCCGTCTGTCTGTCCATCTGTCCGTCCTCTTTCCCCCGGACTCCCATATCTTGAGAACTACGTACTGAAGGCAGGTCAACGAAACTTCTGTCCAATATAGAATGTAATCTGTAGATGTGCCATTCGTATGTTTCGTTCGTCAGGTCCTCATCTGTCTCTCTGTCCGCCCACTTTTCTGTCCATCTGTATCACAGTTTAATTCCAACATTATGTATTATGGGCCTTCTTGTGGTAAGTTTCTAAAATCTAGTGGTGGTCAAATCATTTTCATAATAATTTCCCTGTATTCAGAAATGTTTTCTTTCCATTCTACTTCCAAAATATTTGGAATGTTGCAAGCATTCTACCTGATCTCATAAATCTACATATTACATCAAAACAATTTTTCTATTAAAGATAACCACATAAAGAATTGACTTGTATAATGACTGAAAAATGTACATGTAGTGCAATTTTAAATCTCCACAAATGTTTCTGCTTGTGAATTACGTACCATTTACCAATTACTCAGTTGGCTTTAATTATGCTTCAGTTGTAATTTGTGAAATTTCCACATCTTGGGAACACTTATAAATAGTAGTTTTGTATCCATTTGTGCCACTGTCAGCAGTACACCTTACAGATCTACGTTTATAGTATACAGAGGCTTTATTTTCAAATGATACACTGAAATACAGCCAATGTTTACTTGCTATATCTTCTGAATAAATGTATAAAACTTCAAGATGTATTAGGTGTGCATGAAATGAATCTATCCATCTTGATAAGGAAATTGTATTACATGTACAACAATAAATTGTATTACATCAACAACAAAATATGTCTGCGCCCCCGATAAATGATAGCTGTTCTATGAACATGGCAGTGTGACTAACGTCACAGGGCCTACGAAGTAGGGTTTGATATGATTTAAATGTGTACTCGAGATATGACTTGGGGGCCCTATGTGCTACTGTGAGAGAATTTATATAGGTGGGTACTATTAACTTTCCCAGATTAGTGTAGCAACTATTATTGCCCCCAGTTCCTATTACCCTGAACACTTGTCAGCCCAGCAGTACAGCGCGAGATCATCCATCCAAGTCTTGACCAGGCTCAAAGTCTCTTAACTTCGGTGATTTTACGAGAACCGGTGTGTCTAATGTGATATGCCATATCAGGGAACCTTCAAAAGTCACAGTGAAACATACAGCCAAGGGTTCCCGATGGGCATGACAGTGCACTCGCTGAGCCATCAATAAATAATAAAAAAATAATTATAAATCAAATTTTCATCAGAATTCGGTCAGCTCAGAACTAGCTGGTAACAATGCCCTAATGCATGTTCTTGCCAAAAATCAAGGTTCTAATGTCAACGGTTCTCCTTATTTTGCCGACGAAAGGATTCGGATGGACGGACTCACTGACTCGCTCACTCACTCATTACCGGACAATTTGCAAATGGTAGCCTACTTCATAGGAAAATGATGAACAATATGAGATCAATACAGCATTCTCTTTGGGATTTGCACAAAATAAACTATGGAAAAACTTTGGACAAAAGCCCTAATGCCCCATCGAACATTTAGTTTCAGGCCAGGGCAATATGATCACAACTTTACCAATTTACCAATATATACCCTCGTACATAGTAGGGGAGTATACTATAATAATAATAATACTTTATTTACGACCATGACGACTGGGCAAACCCCACCTTTTGGAAACTGTGACCTTTTAAGAGTTGAAACAGAATCTCTTACTTTCTATACAGATGCACTTTTCAGATGGAGGCAAAGTATGTGCTCCTTTATCATATAAATTAACTCCCTGATGTGCACTATTGAAGGAAAGTGAACCAGCCCTCACTGTATGCTGGCTATGGACAGGAGTCTCAGACAGGAATATGGAATTGAAGCCATGTCATTGATAAAGTTGACAGCTTTGTAGTACTAGCCCCATGGGCTTCCGGGGATTGACCTGGGATGTCGTTGTGCACATTGCAGGTCATGGTAAGAATAAGCCTCAGCTCCTCAGAGAGCTTGTCATAAGAGGCGACTAACTGAGGCACCTGTGCGGTTCCCGGGTGTGAAAAGGAACAGCACCCCCCACCCCCCTCTCCACCTGTGTGATTCAATGGTGTGAAAAGAAATAGGACCCAACGTTGAAAGTGACATTAAATCATGCACTCACACTCATTTTGTAGTAATAGCACATGTAGTAACTACATGTTTTTTCAGGTTCCACCTATCAGGCGAGAAAAAGAGTCAGTTGGAGTTGTTTATTGACAACCTTCCTGGCCTACCAGATAATATACAGAAAAGCAGTTCAGGAGGATTTTGGATTGGACTGGCAGCTGCTAGGTGGAAAGGGAAGTTCTCCTTCCTAGACTTTGCTGCTCCATACCCCTGGCTGAAAAAACTGATCTCAAAGGTGAGTACCAGTATCTAGTTACATGTGAACACCTCTATGGAAGTCTTTCGGTAATTCATCCAACGTGTTGTTCATTAGGTTCGGTTTAATTAATTTCTCACTGCTTGGAAGTTAGATGGATCCAATTTGTGTGAGAGTGCCGTTAACTTGAAGCTTCAGGAGGCTGACTGCACACCTGGGAAAGCCTTTCAGCTTCCAGCAGTGGTCATTATTATGGTTATTATTTTTGTATCAAATGCACAAGGTAAAGGAGTGACTACTATGACACAATGTTGATGTGGCATGTACAGTGATGGACTGTCCAGGCTTTTGTGCTACAAAAACTCCAGCATTGAAACCCAACTGGATTCATCGTTGAAATTACATTTGGTGGAGCATGTTGCAACAAGTAATTTGACCCATACAAAATAAATGACATTCAGCACACTACTGATTACCAAAACATTGTTTGCTGTATTCTGTATGGTCCCTCAATGTTCTGGAGTTTGGTGTTGGTACAAGCAGGTCATGCTTTACAGCATGTACAGAGCTATTCCCTTTGGATGGATATTGAGTGTAGTATAATGTCTTACATAGCTAGAACTAATGAGTAACATTTCCATCTTCAATTCTCCAGCTTATTCCTCAAGAAGTGATTATGAAGTTGGTCCCCAAGTATGGCATGGCAGTGGAGGTGGACCAGTCTGGTATGATTAAACGCAGTCTTCATGACCCCACAGGAAATCGTGTGTCCTCAGCATGTGATGTGGCAGACAAGGATGGGGTCCTCTACCTGGGATCATACTACTCACCCTACATGAGCAAACTGTATTTAAACAAATTTACAAAGAAACCCTAGATGTGGACAAAATGACTTGATATACAGTACAAGGCAGAAATAACTTGCTTATAAACGCGAGTGAAAAAAAAGATTTTCGCAACTTTAATTTATTAATCGCAGCCGGAAAACTCGCCTAAATCGCGCAAAAAAACAAAAGCATAATCTCGACTGAAACGCGTCGACCGTACGCGTTTCAGTCACGATTATGCTTTTGTTTTTTTGCGCGATTTAGGCGAGTTTTCCGGCTGCGATTAATAAATTATAGTCGCGAAAATGTTTTTTTTCACTCGCGTTTATGAGGAAGTTATTTCTGCCTTGTACTGTAGCTCTAACTTAATGGCTGTAGATGTTCAATCTGTACACTTCATGTGGTAAACACTGTTGTATCTTGAATGGTGTACCATATGATGAAATTCTGAGGTGGAAAACTTATTGTCATATTTGAATGTTGCAAATCATTTAATAACTTTCTCAAGAGAGTCCATGGCTTTTTTTACCCCTCGGCCATTTTGGCCTCGGGGTATTGTCGTTGCCATGTACGTCTGTCAGTCCGTCCGTACGTCCGTCCGTTAACGCATTTTAGGCAAAACCGCTTCGAGATACAACCACCAAAGTTTCAACACTTATTTATCTAGTGCTAAGTCAGACGCCTATTGAAAGTGGCTTCCCTCGGCCCATATTTTACAGAGTTCTGCCCCTTTACACATATATTAATTTCTATTTCTGTCCTATATGCCTGAATATAACCAACTATATCTGGTATAGCTACTATATTTTGGAAACTTATTTATATTGTTGTATTGTACAAGCCAACAAAGGATTACTCGCCTCGGCTTATGGAGTTATGCCCCTTTCGGATTTTGTTATCTGTAGTTGAATGTACAAGTTATATCTGTTATGCCCCCTTTACTGGTATATTAATTTCTATTTCTGTCCTATATGCCTGAATGTAACCAACTATATCTGCAGAACTGTGTTCGGTATAGGTACTATATTTTGGAAACTTATTAGCCCACCATCACCAGATGGTGGGCTGTTCAAATCGCTTTTCGTCCGTGGTCCGTCGTCCGTCCGTAAACAATTCTTGTTACCGCGATTTCTCAGGAACTACTTAATGGATCTTTTTCAAATTTGGTACACAGGTTCCCCTTTGGGTCTAGTTGTGCAAGAAACCTTTCTGGCCCGATTCGAAAATCCAATATGGCCACCAGGCAGCCATCTTGGATTTCCCCATGAAACCTTGTTACCGCGATTTCTCAGGAACTACTGCATGGATCTTTCTCAAATTTGGTACACAGGTTCACCTTATGATCTAGTTGTGCAAGATACCTTTTTCCGTTCAATTGAAAATCCAATATGGCCGCCAGGCGGCCATCTGCGATTTCCCCATGAAACTTTGTTATAGTGATTTCTCAGGAAGTACTGCCTGGATCTTTCTCAAATTTGGTAGACAGGTTGCCCTTGTGGTCCAGTTGTGCAACATACCTTTTCTGGTCCGATTCCAAAATCCAATATGTCCATCAGGCGGCCATCTTGGATTTCCCCATGAAACTTTGTTATTGCGATTTCTCAAGAACTACTGCATGGATCTTTATCAAATTTGGTACACAGGTTCCCCCTTGTCGCCTAGTTGTGCAAGATACCTATTCTGATCCGATTTGAAAATCCAATATGGCCACCAGGCGCCCATCTTGGATTTCCCAATGAAACTTTATCGTGATTTCTCAAGAAGTACTGCATGAATCATCCTCAAATTTGGTACACAGATTCCCCTTGTGGCCCAGTTATGCAAGATACCTTTTTTGGTCCGGTTCGAAAATCCAATATGGCTGCCAGGTGGCCATCTTGAATTTCCCCTTGAAACATTGTTATCGTGAATTCTCAGGAAATATTTCCTGGATCTTTCTGAAATTTGGTACACAGGTCCCTAGTTGTGCAAGATACCTTTTTTGGTCCGATTCGAAAATCCAATTAATACGGTATTCCGGAGTTGTGACGTTGCATCACAAGAGTTGGCGGATCAAACGGTGGGGCATATTCTATATATTGACTATAGAGAATATCCATATCTTCACCTTCCATATCAAGGAGTTCAAATAATTCGGAATTAAAATGTATTTCTTCAAATTTTAAATCAATTTTCTTAGTCCATGCAGTTGCATGTGAACTGCCCCACCCTTTCGTCTGTCGGCGGGTCAGCTACATGAAGGGACGTCACTCTTGTGACACAATGCCACAACTCGACAACTGTAAACTCTGCATGTTCGACTCAAGGGAAATAATCAGGATTCAGACACTTTCAAATTCGAAGTTTCAACATTACTGCGCGGACCGGATCCCTTCAGTATTAAGTATTGTACCATCTTACTATTTTCGAGCATGATATCTTAAAAGAGAGATCTGAAACTAGTCCAGTAAACAGAACAGAATTAGCGTTCGTTCCTAATTATAAAATCTTAAGTATGCCAAAGTGTCAAAGAGATTTTTCTTCGCTTCCAGTACCCAATGATGACACGTGCAAAAAAAAATAAAAAATACTACAAAACGAAGATGAAGGATCCTCCGTACATGTACATTCACTTTCAGACTAACTTTGCTCATTTCTCTTGTACTATAACAACCGACAGAAGTACAGTTTCTGGAAATCTTGAAACTTAGAAAGATTATATCTTGGTGTTTTTCAGTGTCCCTTTTTCGATATTTTCGCTCAGATTTGAAATTCTGTAAACAAAATTACAACTCAATCGTCTTAGTAACAATGGACAAAAAGATCCTCTTGTCATTAAGCTTACAATTATCGGACAATGGTGGGCGCCAAGATCCTTCAGGATCTCTCGTTTATATTGTTGTATTCTGCAAGCCAACAAAGGATTACTCGCCTCAGCTTATGGAGTTATGCCCCTTTCAGATGTAATAATCTGCAGTTTTGTTATCTGTAGCTGAATGTACAAGTTAAATCTGCAGATTCATGTCCGGTACAGCTTATTCGTCTCGGTTCTTATTTTACAGAGTGCTAAGTCAGACGCCTATCGAAAATGGCTCCCCTCGACCCATATTTTACAGAGTTATGCCCCTTTACAGATATATAATTTTTCTATTTCTGTCCTATATGCCTGAATGTAACCAACTACCGGTATATCTTGATCATCCCACATAGAACTATCTCTTCCCCAATTCACACTACACATGGGTCACAATCACTTGGGGAAAGCCGAGGGGTTTTGATTAGATCAATCTCATGTCTGCCAATGTATAAAAGAGGAATACTGCACAATTTTGTACTACTTGAAAAGAGCTTATATAAACTACGGACTGTAGCAGGTTTACATGGATATTCAAGTGTTGATCTCACCAAACAATTGCATACACCTGTGATTCATTGTGGAATTTTTAAGTATTTTTCACTAAATGATCTGCCATTTTCCAAATGCTTCAAAGCTTCGATGTGTGTCATTCCTTCATAATTGTATGCATTTAATATAGCTTATGCAATAATGACCAACAAGATATGTACTGCATATAATACATTTATTAAGGCATATAACCAATGAACACAATTAATATACAATTTGGGATAAGGGGGCAGACTCCCGCAGCTTCTCTCCTACTCTAATGCTAACAAAATAGTCGTAGGTGTTCAGGGGCCAAGGCAGGTCAGGATGCCTCCTGGCTGCAGGGGGTGGTACCCCTGAACAGTCGCCTACTCTAAACCTACTGAATAGTCGCAGGGCTGACGAGAGGAACATGGCTATGTTGTCTCGGAGCGGTCCAAAGAGTAACTCGTCAGTAAATGATTTTTGGGGGAAAGAAAACAGTATGTTTTCCCCCCAAAAAGGTGAAACTACGTGGAGCCGACCCCCAAAATCAAAGACCACACCTTCAGCAGAGTACGCAAAGAAAGAAATACACCTATAAACCGTGCTAACTAAATCAAAGGTGAAACCAAACGATCATGCTTAAAGATGGCCCATTCACAAGGTTACATATAATCATATCGATCGGCACATATCTCGCTGTGCTGTGGCTATCACATCAATAGAGGTCCGAATATATCTAGTATAGCAGTCGGAGCTCCATCGACCCAAATTTTTTATCAGATGGTCTTCCACGTTAGCCCTGCTGGCTGTCGTGGCACTTCCCATGCGAAAAGAATGCCCATTAAAGTTGCTGGAATCGATGCCGATCCTCTGTAACAATATTTTTAATTTATCAATAAAGTAGTGCCGAGTGAGGATGGTCGACGCATCCGACACAAACAGTGGGTCGGTTGGTTTCGCACTGGTCGCCTGCCTGATGGCCCAATACTGATTCAAAAATTTTACTGGGCATATGACATGTCCTGTTTGACATAGATTAATGGACACCCCTTTACGAAATACGTCAGTTTTAGAAACCTTAAGGGTCAACCTGAAGTGTTTAGTCAATTCGCACCAAACCAAATCTGACATAAGAAGATGTATGGAGGTGTCCACTGCATTCTTAACAGATGTGAACTCTCCACAGCGTAAGAATCCAAAGAATGCAACTGTACAGACTGTTTTCAGCATTAGATCGATGAAAGGACCGAACAACCCTGCATCGAGCACTGCACACATCTGAACCAAAATATCGAAAGTGATAGGTTGACGGAGGGGAGCTCTTGGAGTATGTAGTTTTTTTAGGGCTTTACTGAGCAGAGCTAGACGAGGGTGGACGTTTCCACTGGAGTCACTCAACGGGTTACTGAAACCAGCCTGTATGTATGCCATGCGAATGCCCGCCAAGTAAACTTTAATAGTGGTGTACGACATATTAACAATACCATGACAATAAGCTAAGAAATTAATCAACAGTTTCTCTGAAATACAAGGAATGGCAGCATAGGTGGAGAAACACCCGGGGAAATATGTCCGCATAAATTTAACATAACATTTAAATCCGGAATTATACACGGCCTTAGTGTTATTAGAAAGGGGCAAAGCCCACAGTTCATTAATGTGTGGAGTCAAAGCATCAGCAGGTCCTCCATGGGTGGACCGGTGCACGGCACAGCTGCTGCATCTGGTGCCAGCTCCCGGAATTTCTGTAATTGTAAACGAGAGAGACAGCAATAGTATTAACTTTCCCAGGAATGAATTTGGCATACACCACAAAATTATTGGATGCTGCGCTCCAAATCAGCCTCCGCATTAACTTCATGATAGAATTGCACTTGTTTCTACCCTTGCAGATGATATTCACTGTGGCTTGATTATCACAGTGGAAAAGGATTTTCTTTCCCCTCCATTCACTACCCCACAACACTGCAGCAACCACAATAGGGTAGAGCTCTAAAAAGGCCATAGAAAGAGGACTATCAGCCTCAACACACAAATCGCGCACATCACTCGACCACGAATCACAGAACCATCTTCCCTGGAAATAACCTCCGAAACCAACAGTAGACGCTGCATCAGTAAACAACTGGACATCTGCCGCCTCTGTTATGTCGTCGTCCAGGAAGAAAGAGATGCCATTCCAATGGGACAGGAACTCGTACCACAAATGTAATTCCTTTCTGGTATTCACATCCAGAGCGATGTACTTGTACAACTCTGTGACTTTCTTTGACAAGTTAATCAAATGTGAAATGAAAGCCCTGCCTGGCCAAATGGCTTTCATAGCAAAATTCAAATGACCAAGTAAGGATAACAACTCTTGCTTTCTACAAGATTTTTTGTTGAGAAACGATGACAATATGCTGACAATACGGCACAGTTTGTCGGCAGGTAAACGCACCTCCATCTTGACAGAATCCAGTATGACACCTAAATATTCCAGGTTGTGGGCTGGGCCAATCGTTTTATGTGGGGCCTGGGGAATTCGGAGTGACCTGAATACTAACGACAATAACGCCATGTTTCGCCACCCTTCATTCGACGCATAATCGACAGTTAAAAAATCATCCAGCAGGAAGAGGAAATTTAATATAGCTTAGAATTGGTTCATGTTTAACTTGCAAATTTTATAGGACTTGAATTATAATCATGATCTGTATAACTGTTATTTCAATGTATTACAATATATAATTGGACTTTTGAGCCAAGTTTACAGTTCTTCCGTCGTATGAATAAAGTTATTTTTACATTATATGGAGCAAGGTTGTACGAAACTATATGGTTTGTGTCCCAAATCTTCACCTGTTATCACTTAAATGCCAATATCCTCCATTTGGAGATCTCCTGCAAACAAAATTATCTCCCTTGATCGCTGCGTCGATCGTCCGCCAGGTGGCGTGCACTCCGCGCATGTCCATCACTCTTTTTCCTTGCAGTCTTGGTGACAAGACCTGTTTTGAAAGAGCTCCTGTAAACAGTAACTTTTGGATTGTTATAGACGCACTCTAGGGTTATTTTTTCTCTCCCGTAGTTCATTATGAACCAACGTAGTCGCCCAGCTATAAAGATTTATAGAAACGAATAATGTCGTCAGTTTTTACCAGTTAAAGACTTGCATTTTTCTTTGTTTTCAAAGGTGTGTTTACAGTCACCTATGGCGACGCAGTCAACTCTGGAGAGCGGCCATTGACCTGGCAAGATGTCCAGCTGAGAAGCAAGCTACTCAGGCCCTCTTCAACGACTTGGCTGTAAACGAAGTTCCTACCAGCAACTTATCGTTGAAAACGATACTGTTGCCAGTGGAATCTTCACAACAGTCCCGTGAAACAGTACAGATCACGGACACAGGATCACAGCTCCACGGCGAAGAGCAGTACCCTGGAGCTACATTTTAAGACGGTGAACAAGTTACAGACCCAAGACGGCCTAGTTCAAGTTCACCGGAGAAGATGAGTTACGGACTCTATACCGGAGCCGTTACAACCACGGATCTGGGCAGACCTCGGATTACAGTTCCCGTTCATCCAAGTCTCCGCAACTCAAGAAAGACAAGTCTGCCAGCCGGGACCTGGTGGAGAACCGGGACCCGGGACAGAGCCGTACCCTGGGCCTTCAAGGACCTCGACACCTCAGAGCGCCGGGACTCCGACTGCAGAGCACCTCGGACCCGACCATCGGAGAGAGAGGTTACTTCCAGAGGCGGTACTACGGCCCGGAGCCGTACCGCGGGACAGAGAACGACACGGACCTATGAAGTTCGGACTTATCCAGTACGCCGAGAGTCTACGTCTCACCGGGAGTCCACACCTACAGACCACGGACTTTAGATCAGCATACGGGACCATGGCTCTGAGAGATCAGCCCAATGCAGAACTCCGAGATCCCGTCAAGCCAAGAGCCTACAGAGACTAACGGGATACCGAGAGAATAGGCAAAGTGCAGACCAGTCAAGCCCAAGCCACGGCGATACGGTTTACTTCTACTGCACCGGCTAGAGTGCTGACACGGACTCTACTAGACAGCCCCGTCACAGACACGGATCAAAGCGAGTACTCGGATACCAACTCCCGTTCATCCAAGTCCCCAAAGAACCGCCGTACCCCGGAGACACAGAGGGACACGGCGAAAAAGGCAGTCCGAGAATCAAGATCACGGACTCCACCACTACAGCGGGACCCCGGCTCAAGCACAGCTCACCGGTTCCACGGAGTCACGGCTCTATACCGGACGCCGGGAGTCGGACAAGCCAAAGGCCTACAGGGACCGGGATTCCAAGGAATCACGGCCCTATCCAGAGATCACGGCCCTATCCAGGGCGCCGTACCACGGAACTGGAGACCTCACGGACCTATCCAGACCACCGTGACTCCGATACCGGAGCACCGCGGGAGGAAACTACAGCCCGGAGCCGTACCACGCACCCGGAGCCGTATCACGGAGCGGGATACCACACGGACCTATCCAGCGCGCCGAGAGTCTACACCTGAGAAGTCACGGACTCAAGCAGAACGGACTTATACAGATCACCGAGACTCCACATCCAAGGAGTCACGGACTTATGAGGAACGGACTCAGCCAGAACGCCGTGAGCCGGCCTCTACTCCAGCTTGGACCCATACAACGGAGCCATACCTCGGTACTACGGCAAGCAGATTTCGTAAACGAAGTCGCACACCGTTACAACGCCGAGATTCCTATCCTGTACGTCATCATCGAGAGAGGGACCGTCCTAGACGTCGGACCCCTTCACCTAGTCCAGCCTACCGGAGTCGGTACCATAGGGACCATACCCCGGAGCGACCTTACAACAGACGAGGGAGAAGCCGTTCACCGGTTTCTCGTCAACAAGCATTGATGGCGAGGAGCGGACGTCTACCCACCATCACCGTAGCCCGGAGCATCGGGATAAAACGGAAGTCCAGAGATGAACAGGACTCGTAGATCACCATTCTGGACCTGCCCCCAAGGAACAGACTTCTGCTCCAGGGGTACCTTCCAAGGCAAGCCTGGTCAAGAAACACAGTCATCCCCAGGCTTCACAGCCCCTTACCAGGGTAGAGTTCCTTCATCGGAGACCCGTGAGATGACACGATATGAGGATCACGCACGACGTTCCACTTCCTCGGCATCCTCATCTCATACGGATTCACCTCCTACGTCGGGCGGAGGTAGAAGAATAAGACATGCTACCCTTCAAAGTCAGGATAGCGGCGGTACATACGTTGACTCCAGAGATGCCCAGACCGGTGGTCGGCGATGACAAGCAGCCTGATGACCTCGCCGGGAACGGAGAAAACTTACTACGACACCTCTTTACGGTTTTAACAAACCTTCTGAGGAGGAAGCTGCGCCAACCTGCGCACCATCTCCAGCATCAGCCAACCTATACGACGCACTGGATCGACAATTGGAGACTTCGTCATCTCTCCAGGAGCCCGGTCCTTACAGGGCTTACACTCTTCACGGAGACAATCCACCGTTCAGGGCCCGAAGTCTGAACCGGATCTTGACAGACTGTTGAACTTCACGAGGACACCACACCAGCGGGGGTACTTCAACAGAGGCAAGCCTGTGCTGTGGAAGATATGATGCTGACACAACACAGAATTACATCATACTCTGATTGGTTCCTGACGGCTATTTCCAAGGTGATTCAGGATCCAGACGTGAAGCATAAGCGGGATCATTGACCTTTTCATGGGCCAAGATGGAATTCTTCGGCGCCTTATCGACTCTAACAGAGGAGGTCGCCACGGAGGGTCTTTCCGGTCAGAACTCGGACAACCCAAGCTAGATGCTCAGAGTGGTGTTCGCCCTTACAAGGAAGGACAGTTCCAAGGCAAAGAGGGAATCTCCCGACCGGGACAGAGGTCAACCTCGTCAGTCAGAATTGATGGTTCTCAAGCTTCACCTTCAAACCACTAGTCATCCTTTCATCCTTCCCAAGCTTCGAGTCTTCACTCACCTGATTGTAGAACGGTCGACCCTGATGATATAGAAGATCAGCGTCGAAGAAGTCAGTCCTTACGTGAGGTCTACTCCAAGTCCCGACACTTCATCTGACGATCATCCTCAGTCTTCTAAGAGCCGGATCCTACTCCTCATCGGATAATCTAGGACTCCACCTACACCCGACATCATGATCAGGGGAATCTATTTCGGGAGAAACGGCTAGTCGGTTTTGACTTAACCCGTTTTTCTTTGGGGTGAGACATCCAGTCTACAGTGGGCAAGCCTAGTTTCACATTGAGGTCCCTTCCAAGGCCAAGTCAACACGGACCCGGACACTGGAATAGGACACGAGGATAAAGTCATCTTTAATCCGGAAGGCGAATTAGGACTCCAGAACAGAACCTGGGACTCCAGCATTCATCGGGATGACAGTAGAGACCGGACCAGACGACGGGGCCGGACACTTACTGAGCATATTCGACTCTACAGGAGTTGGACTCCGACTCCCGATTGTCGTCACTTTCTCGACGTCTCCAGAGGCCTTTGTCCAGTTTCGCCTCGATGATCATGGCGGTCCAGGGATATTTCCAGGGACCCCACGGATTATGTAGTACGGCTACATTCAAGCGGCAAGCAGGTTTCCGGCATATGGAACCTGCACCGAGAACCAGACCATCAACACCATGACCCAGAGGTCCGTGGGATGGAACTACAGTCTACTACTCACCCGGGACCTAGCACAGTTTTGGCTAGCTCCAGGTACTCCTCATTACAGTTTCTCAACTACAACTGATCCTGAGCGCAAGAACAAGCAATCTAAGGATGCTCGTCCCGGAACATCTTCACCCCCCTTCCAGAGTGGCGATGCCTGAGTCAGTTTCAACCAAGCACATAGAAGTTCACATTCACCGATGCGGAATTCATAGCTTAGAGGGGTCCATTAGTCCGGCAACAGATAGCCGACACATCACATGGATACCACGACAGACAAGCAACGCATCATCTTCCTTAGGGATATCTACGCTAAGAAGGCGGTCCCCCTTGGAGGTTGCGGTTGTACAACACATCAGCATTGATTACGAACGTTCAGTACGGTCGTCAGTTGCGTCAAGTTTGGGGGGGAGCAAGATTCCAGTCACTGTCTTCTAGAAACATCGACACTGGTCCTAGCAGCACGGTATCAGCAATACCATGTCACAACACCATGTGTTTCACATCACTTCAGGGTTCCCGCCGACAGCTTTCTCCAAGTCCTACAAGGTACTACAACCGGAAGATCACTTTTCCACGGGGGCACCGGGACCCGCAACGGCCGAACCCCCACGTCTGCTACGGTCCAGAATTTCCTTGCAGACCAGGGTTTTTCTCCAGGACCAATTGTACAGACAAGGACAGCAGCAAGCTACTATTTACTGTACAGTCGCATCAAGCCCGGAGAAGGTACTATAGTAGAGGACCTGTGGCCAACACTGTTTCTGTTCCAGCAACAGCTGGTTTTTCCTTCTGCATCTGTATCAGGGCAGGGAATCTCAGTCAAGCAGTACACAGGGGTATCACTCAGCATCATCCAGGGTTGTCAAGTTCACCCACGGAACCGACTACATTCCAGCATTTCAGCTTTCCATGGTCTTCACCTTACAGTCTCGCCGAACACATCAATTACCACCCAAGGAGACCTGGATGTGGTACTAGGGCATCCTTACGCCTGCCATTCGAACCAGTTCTACCAACTGCAGTCAAGATCCTGTCCTGCAAGACAGCTCCATGACAGTCTTCACTACGCAATCAGAGCATTGCGCAGTAGAACCTAGTTCCTTGACAGGGATGACAGACTGATCAACCAGAGCCTTTCATCCCATCCCGGATTTCGTCATTTAGAACGATTCCACACGTCAGGGACCAGACGTCCAAAGACTGTACCAGATTCCAGCGCTAACAGATTTCGTGTACCTGCTGGAGGAGAAGAGGTTTTTATATCCAGTCAGAGACCTGGAGCACTCTTTATAGAACCGACAAGAGGTTCCAGCTGTCTTCCTCTCTCATCACTTCTAACAGACCCATCAGCGGACATCACTAGTCCATGATCACCGTCTGGGTTGAAGAAGACTGCCGACTGGTTTAACCAACTCGCCATCAACGCTCCTTCTCCTTTATGGAGACATCGTCTCACAAGATTAGAGCCAGTGTGACGTCCGGGCCACTTTGGGGGAAAACTTATCGTTGAACGATACTGTTGACACCTGCGCTTGGACGATCAATTCAACTCATGCTGATTGCTATCTTCAGACATGTCTGTACAGACAGATAGGATGACTACACTGGACCTATAGCTACAGCCCAGGGTATAGTCTACCACTCCTATCAAAAAGGGGGGGGGGGCGCCGCTCAAGCAAGCAAGATCCCGACAATTCCACAAGCATAGAGGACAGACCATGCCGGAGACGAGGGGACTTCAAGGCATCACGATGGCATCTGATTATCTAGCCAAGTATGCGAGCAAAGGGTAGGAACAGAGTCCACCTCTCGCCGCATTACTTGTAATACCTCGAACTCCCTACGCCTCTATACGACACAGGAATTATCAGGATATTACTGGGCATATTAGATTTACAAAATCAGAACAAGGCGTGCTCCGCTTAATCCAAAAGCAAGTCACAAGGCCGGCTACCCAACCTCCTCTGTTGGGAGTCTGGCATTTAAGTGATAATAGGTGAAGATTTGGGACACAAACATTAAACATTTATAAATAATGTTGGTGTTTGTTACCAAATCAAACCTGTTATCAACGTTGATTTGCCCAACCCATCCTCCCCTCTTTGCTCGGCCTTGACTCAAAACAGGTCTTGCTCAACATGGGAAAAGAGTGATGGACATGCGCGGAGTGCACGCCACCTGGCGGACGATCGACGCAGCGATCAAGGGAGATAATTTTGTTTGCAGGAGATCTCCAAATGGAGGATATTGGCATTTAAGTGATAACAGGTTTGATTTGGTAACAAACACCAACATTATTTATAAATGTTTAATTTTTGTATTACATGTTGGAGATTTATGCATAAATAAATGTTCTATTTTAGATGAATGAAAATTTTTATAAATGCTTTTTCATATTTAGTTTTTATGTGCAACTTTTTGTATTCCTTTACTCAACTACACATGTATTCAGACAGCAGGCTTTGCAATGCCAGAGTGAGGAGAGTGTCTCGTTGAGGATTGCGGCGGATATGAATGAATTTCAAATTGTTGAAGCGTCTCTGCATTTTGAAAAGTTTCAAATCAGGATAAATGGTGCTTTGGCTCAGCAATACAGCCCACAGCACAGAGGTACCTTGACACACATACAGACACACACATGCAGTAATTTCCTGAGATTTCATGATAACAAAGTTTCATCGGAAATTCAAGATGCGGCCATACTGGATTTTCGAAATGGACCAAAAAAGGTATCTTGCACAACTGAACCGCAAGGATACCCAATTTGACAAAGATTCCTGAGAATTCAAGATAACAGTTTCATGAGGAAATCCAAGATGGCCGCCTGGTGGCCATATTGGACTTTCGAATCAAATAACAAAAAGGTATCTTGCACAACTAGACCCCAAGGGGAACCTGTGTACCAAATTTGAGAAAGATCAATGCAGTAGTTCCTGAGAAATCGCGATAACAATGTTTCATGGGGAAATCCAAGATAGCCGCCTGGTGGCCATATTGGATTTTTGAATCGGACCGGAAAAGGTATCCTGTACAACTAGACCCCAAGGGGAACCTGTGTACCAAATTTAAGGAAGATCCTTGAAGTACTTCCTGAAAAATAGCGATAATGTTTCATAGGAAAATCCAAGATGGCCACATTGGATTTTCGAATCGAAGCAGAAAAGGTATCTTGCACAACTAGACCCCAAGGGGAACCGGTGTACCAAATTTGAGAAACATCCATGCAGTAGTTCCTGAGAAATAGTGATAATGTTTTATCTGGAAATCCAAGAGGATTTTTGAATCGGACCACAAAAGGTATCTTGCATAACTAGACCCCAAGGGGAACCTGTGTACCAAATTTGAGAAAGTACTTGAGAAATCGCGATAATGTTTCATGGGGAAATCCAAGATGGCCACCATTGGATACTCAAATTGGATTAAAGGTACACATGTTGTACAACTAGACCCAAAGAGGAACCGGTGTACCAAATTTGAGAAAGATCCATGAAGTGGTTACCGAAAAATAATGATAAGTTTCACTGGCAAATTCAAGATGGCCACCATGGCGGCCATATTTAAAATCATATCGATACCGTATGAACAAATTCTGGTGTACTCATTGGAAGTTTCAGCTTAATCGGCCAAGCGGTTTCAGAGAAGATGTTTACAGACGACGAACAATCAGGCCATGACAGCTCATCGGGCCTTTGGACCAGATGAGCTAAAAACAAAATGGTGTCTTGGGTGAAAATTTTTGTCTCCGTTCTCCCGCTTCGTTCCCATTTATTTGCAGTTTTCAATAACTTGAGAACAAGGTGACATGACCAATTGAGTTGTTTCAAATTGACTTGGTGTCACAAATACTTAGGGAACCTACCGTTTTCTGTATTTTGCAGGACCTTCCATATTTTGTACAATTTAGATTGAAAGAAAGTTTCCCATTCTGATGATAAATTTTTGTACCTCTTGGGTGAGGGAATTGAAAATGCTACATTCCATTCTTCCGCCCATGTTGTGAATGCAATATCTTAAAACTTGGGGACTCGCTTTACATTAGCAAGATGATGGTTGGCATTGATTTTCACTGAGCAGTGTAATCCAAGATGGCTGCCATAGGCCATGTTGAATTGTCCATCCCACACATGTTGTGAAAGCGATATCTTGAAAACAATTAAACTGATCGACTTCCAACTTGGGGACTTGCTTCACATCAGTGAGACTGCTACCATTCTTGGATTTCTCAACCTGTATAGTATCTGCATTTGTTGTGAATGCGATATCTTGAGAACAATTCAACCGGTCAATTTCAAACTTTGGGACTTCACATCAGCGAGATGGTGGTTTTTACCCCTCGGCCAACTTTGGCCTAGGGGTATTGTCATCATGTACGGCTGTCCGTACGTACGTCCGTCCGTCCGTTACCGCGATATCTACAGAACCGTTTCATGCATGGCAACCAAACTTGTTAGATCTATTTATCTTCACGTAAATCAGAAGCCTATCGAAAAATGAGTCATCTCGGACAATATTTTGCAGAGTTATGCCCCTTTTTACAAATAAAAATCCATTTATGATTTGTTATTGTGATAATTTCAGAACTGTTCCATATACAACATCCTAACGTGATAGTTGTTTCTCTTGACCTGAACTAGATGCCTATCGAAAATGAGTCGTGTCAGAAAGTATTTTGCAGAGTTATGCCCCTTGTCTAATAAAATCCGTTACCGCGATATCTACAGAACTGTTTCATGCATGGCAACCAAACTTGTTACATCTATTTATCTTCACGTAAATCAGAAGCCTATCGAAAATGAGTCATCTCGGACAATATTTTGCAGAGTTATGCCCCTTTTTACAAATAAAAATCCATTTATGATTTGTTATTGTGATAATTTCAGAACTGTTCCATATACAACATCCTAACGTGATACAGTTGTTTCTCTTGGCCTGAACTAGATGCCTATCGAAAATGAGTCGTGTCAGAAAGTATTTTGCAGAGTTGTGCCCCTTGTCTAATAAAATCCGTTACCGCGATATCTACAGAACCGTTTCATGCATGGCAACCAAACTTGTTACATCTATTTATCTTCACGTAAATCAGAAGCCTATCGAAATGAGTCATCTCGGACAATATTTTGCAGAGTTATGCCCCTTTTTACAAATAAAAATCCATTTATGATTTATTGTGATAATTTCAGAACCGTTCCATATACAACATCCTAACGTGATACAGTTGTTTCTCTTGACCTGAACTAGATGCCTATCGGAAATGAGTCGTGTCAGAAAGTATTTTGCAGAGTTATGCCCCTTGTCTAATAAAATCCACTAATTCCTATGTTAAGTTTGCATATAATTTCTATATCATGTTTGTATACTATCACATTTATTTATTGATTGGATGGCTGATTTATTGATTATTCTCTTACACAATGCGAAGAATGCCTGCAAATCTGTTTTGAAAATGACACTAGATGCCTATCAAAAATGAGTTGTGTCAGAAAGTATGCCCCTTGTCTAACAAAATCCACTAATTCCTATGTTAAGTTTGCATATTATTTCTATATCATGTTAGTATACTATCACATTTATTTATTGGTTGGATGACTGATTTATTGATTTATTTTCTTAGACAATGCAAAGAATGCTTGCAAATCTGTTTTGAAAATGACATACATGTGCCATTTAGTATACATGTACCGTATTTATCTAGCCATGTGTACTGTTGTTTTGGTGAGACATCGATACAGCTCTTTCAATTTATTCCAGAAACAAATTAATTTAAGGGGAGGAAAACTTTTTCTTTTTTTTCAAAGAAAGTACACTTACAATACCAGGGGTAAATATTTCTTCCCACAAGCCAATCGATTGGTAGAGACACCCTTACATTATAATAGCTGGGGTTCAGAGCCGAGGGGTTTCGATAGCGCAGCTTCATGTTTTTGCCCTGTATTTAGTGAATGGTAATACCTTCAAGTATGTATCTGTTTCACATTCCATTTCCATGTACCGAATAAATTTCACCTAATTTCATTTGAAGCCATTTGAAATAGCTAATTTAAATGAAGCAATATGTTTCTGTAAAAATCATGGAACAATGAGGCCATAGATGCTGTTGATTCATTCCATGCCATGCCTGTGGCTGTGGGGTATGTGTGAATGTTCACATTTACCATGAGTATATGAAAACTGTTCAAAGTTGACCTACCCCTCAATGGGGGGACGGGTGGGCAGATTTTATTTTATTTCATTCATTTTCATACGCCCGCCAAAAGCGGACGTATTATGTGATGGCGGTTTCCGTCCGTCTGTCCGTCTGTCTGGTTCTCGTGTCCGGTGTATATCTGGGACAGTTTCCTACATGTATCTACAGTTTCAATTTTTGGTGAGACGGTGTGTCGCGTACCAAAATCAAGGTCGAGGTCAAAGGTCAAAGGTCACAGGCCTAAAAAACAGGAAATCACTGAAGTGTTCGTGTCCGGTCTATATCTGTGAACTTTTTCTATTCACACTTGCAATTTTTTGTGAGTGGATATACTAGGTGGAGACGATGTGTCGCGTACCAAAATTGAGGTCAAGGTCAGAGGTCAAAGGTCACTGTTGCCTAAAATCAGGAAATCATTGATGATGATCGTTGACAGTTTTCTATCTACAGTTCTAATTTTTGGTGAGTGGATGCCCTAGGGGAGAACGATGTGTTGCATACTAAATGTAGGTCAAGGTCAGGGGTCAAAGGTCAGTGTGACTGAAAAATCTGGAAATCATTAAAAATTTCTAATTTTGTGAGTGGATTCAAATAGGGGAAATGATGTGTCGCATACCAAAATGTAGGTCAAGGTCGAAGGTCAAAGGTCGCTGTGTCCCCAAAATCAGGAAATTATTAAAAATAACATTCCTTTGTGTCAGTAGATATATTAGGGGGACACGATGTGTCACATATCAAAATATAGGTCAAGGTCAAGGTCAAAAGTCAAGGTCACTGTGCCCCCAAAATCATGAAATTGTTAAAAATCATGATTTTTTGAGTCCATTGAGAAATTACGGGTAGCTGTTTTGTCATGTACCAAAATTTAGATCCAGGTCAAGTCAAGATCACTGTGACCCCAGAATCAAGGTCAACGGTCAGTGTGACCTAAAAATTAGGAAATAATTAAAAATTACTAATTTTATGTAAGTGGATTTAATAGGGGGAAATGAAGTGTCGCATACCAAAAATTAGGTCAAGGTCAACTTAGGTCACTGTGACCCCAAAACCAGGAAATTATTAAAAATAACTTTTTCTTGTGTCAGTAGATACATTAGGGGGACACAATGTGTCACATACCAAAATCAAGGTCAAAGGTCAAGGTCACTGTGACCCCAAAATCGTGAAATTGTTAAGAATCATGATTTTTTGTGTCCCTTGAGAAATTTTGGGGAGACGGTTTGTCATGTACCAAAATTTAGGTCAAGGTTAATAGTCAAGGTCACTGAAATTACTTTTTTTGGTGTCAGTAGATACATTAGGGGGACATGATGTGTCACGTACAAAAATGTAGGTCAAGGCCGAACATCAAGGTCACTGTGACCCCCAAAAGCATGAAATTCATAAAAATCATGATTTTTTCTGTCCATTGATACATTGAGGGAAGACGATGTGTCTTGTACCAAAATTTAGGTCAAATGTCAAGGTCACTCTGACCCCAAAATCAGGAAATCATTACAAGTCACATTTTCATATGCCTGTCGAAGACGAGGTCATGTAATGCGATGTTGGGTTCTGTCCATTATCCATTAACATTTGTTGTCCATGCGATATCTCTAGTTTCAAGGTATGGATTGGTACCAAATTTTGAGTATACCTTACTCGCATGGCAAAGAGGAGCCATATACAGTACGCCCAAGAATTAAACTGGTCACTGCTCGCGAAACGTTGGGTTCATCTTTCGCGAAACATTCGCGAAACGTTCGCGAAAGCATGTGCGAAAGGTTGATAATAACTTACGACGATTTCATATTTATTTCAAAGCTTTCGCGAACGGTAAATACCTTTCGCGAAGGATAGGTCACGATCGTAACTGACGTAAAGCGATCCGTATTTGACAAGACAAGATGACAACAAATGCGGGAGTCTTGGATCTTCTTATGCGGGGTATGTTTTAGGACCACTATTTTCGATTTCTCCCAGCAAGAATTTCCTGCAACAAAATTGAGTTTCAGGAACGAAATAGGCAGAAAATACAGTCTACGAAGCAAAAGAAAATCTCCACTCACGTTGTCTTCGTTGTTGTTGTTGAAAAGGCCATGTGCGTATCGAATACGGCACAGCTAAAAGTTTTGTGCCTTACTTCCCTAGTTTTAGTGAACGCTTCCAATTCGATTCGTCGGGAACCATGCAATGCATTTCTTTATGCTAGAAAGTATGGGTTTGCGATTAATACGAACGGGTCACGGGGTGGAAGTTTCCAAACGACCACGAGGGATGACAGCTACAACGCCAGACAGAACTGCGCAGCAGAGAGACGTGTGCCAGCCGTCATCATTTTTCGTCTACATCCCGTACTGTTTCGTTTCAACACGAAATAAAAGGTGAAATGTCCACATGTACCAAGGATTGACAATACATCAAAACCAAACGTACAAATTGTCTGAATAAAAAAGTTTCACGTGTGCAAGACGAGAGCTGCAATCAATCATGATCGGGTTGTCTAGAGCATTGACTGGTCTACGGTTGAGCTTGGTATTTATTATGGCCGTCTTGAATTTACAGCCGTTTGGTTTCCTTGCATGTACAACGTTTTCGGAAATTGCAAATTTCATTCTCGTAGGATACATTTTCTGCAATAAAATGCAATGCAAGGAAAATTTAACACTTTCATTTCAAATTGTGTCGGGGGAATTTCAAATTCAAGTCTTAGAAAAAAAAGAAAAAAAATGCCTAAACCACTCTTTATTAATCACACCAATTTTCCTCTAGAATTATATCATATCTCGTTGATTTGAATCATTATCTTGGAACAAAATGCCGCTCTCTGCCACTGCAATATAAATGCATCTCGTAAAGATGAAAACTTAAAAATAATGAGTATTTATTCTTCATGTGATGAAAACTTTAAAAAAAATGAGTTTTTTAATTCATAAGATGAAAACTTTCAAAAAATGACTTTTTGCAGACATTCGGGCGTGCTGAAAAAACTGAGTTAGTTCTGTTGAATTTGGAAACTGAGTAGATGAATTTTTTTGTCAAGAATAACCCCTGTTTCGCCAATGAAGCAATAACATTTTTTAATGTCTGCTCAGAGTTGTTTCCCCTCTTCATAGCAACTGGACACGCCTCTTATGAACGGCTGGCTGACGCCATGTTTTAGATCGGACTTCATGCACTGCGAAGTTCATTTGGATGTGAAAGATTTCAGTTACAAAAACAAGCCATACAGCACAATGAACTCAAATAAGGGGCAGATTATGCGACTTTTTGACTAGATGAATACGGTGATACAGCTCCCGATTTTACGATCTCGATTTTGGGTGAATCACGGTTTGCTCATGGACTGACGAAGAAAACCGGTAGGCCTACGTCGTCGTGATTTTATAGTTGCAATTCATTCGCAAAATAAGGTATATGGACCTAATTAATGCCATTAAAAACAAAACACACAAGCAAATGAAAAATAAATAGTTGACAGACAAGAATATAAACATTTTACGACATGTATTTCCTCAAACAACGTTCGCATATTCCTTTCGCGAAAGGTTCAATTCTGACATTTTCTCGCGAAAGGTATAGCGAGGGGTACTGGCGAAACGTTCGCGACATTTTTCGGCTATCCTTCGCGAATTTGACCAGTTTAATTCTTGGGTGTACTGTACATCAATTTGTCAAAGGTCAAGGTCACAGTCCTCCAAACCTGAATCAAGTTTTAATAGCTGACTATATGTGTTAGGTTGGAATATTCAGAGTTCTCTCCCCTACATGTATATAGCATTTGTCCTGTGGAGTTGCCTGCCATGTTTGAAACAGCTACATTTAGTTAAACTGTTGTGAAATAAAAACCATACAATTACTAATTTAACGGAGAGATGGGTCCTTTATGACCTTCATACCTGTTTTAATATTAACTCAAGAACAAAGGTTTACTTCATCACTTTCTTCTTCCTTCATGAAAAAAATTCTTGTCTGAGAGAAATCCATTTGCAGAAAAACTACTATTTTCTTGTGTTTGACTATTGTCGATTTCAGTGTGGGATATGTGAGCTCTCGGCTCTTGCTCCAAGGTCAACTAGTTGCCAAGAGTTAAGCTCATTTTAGGTTATCATTCAATATAAGATGTGATATATGTTACATTCTCAGATACACAAAATTGTAGACCTTTCTCTGGATTGCTAGCTATCAATTGGAATCAAGGCTATTAAACAACCTTGAAATTTGGACCAATGTGATTCCATATACGGGCATATATTGAAGCCCTTTGGGCTCCTGTTTTTTTCTGTGTTTTAGTTGGGCATAATGTATTCTACATGTATATGAAATATGTGTTGGAACAACTGACATGACTGAGAACAGAACTGTTAATTCTGCTTGCAGATTAAACAAATGATTGTTGCCTATTTAAATTTGGAAGGTGAACAACCTCAACAGCATAAATTACCTATCTAATCTCTTAACGAATCGTGTGAATTGGGCTTTCCATGCATTGCTGAAACAACTTGACTTGGGCACTGTAGAACAAAAATAATAAATAAAACAAATCTTTGGAGTGGGGGCATAATTGGGGTGGGCGGTCATCATAAAGGAACTATTAATTTTAATGAGTCTTATTGGTTCATAAGATCTAGAACTTTGTCCAATGCCATATCACTATATTGTATTTGGGTCCACGATGTGTCCATCCTTATATTATCAGGAGTTTCTGATTGATGTGAAACATGCTGAGATATTGGTGATGAAGGTGATTGATATAGTTAATACAGATGTTTACATTGCACAGACAAGTACATTGGGGACTGTTTGGTATAAATATCTGACAATATTTGAGTCCTGTGGGGTTTCCGGATTGACCTGGGTGTCGCTGTGCACACCCCAGGTCATGGAAAGAATTGAGAGACTCCGCTCCTCAGGCAGCTTGTTGTAAGAGGCGGCGAACTGGGGCACCTGTGGGGTTTCCTAATGTAAAAAGAAATAGGACCCAAATGTTGTGGAATGACTGAAATATTGTTGAAAGTGAAATACATGTAAGTCATATTCGTTCACTCACTCTCTCTCACAATTTGATCTTTTATTTCTGCCTCTAGGTTTCTCATTGAAACTCGGCCATGGGAGAGCACCATACAGTTTGTTTCACAGTTCCGCCAGTGATAGAAAAAAAGACTATTATGAGGTTCTTGGTTTGCCCAAAAGTGCAGATGCAAAGGCGATCAAGAGAGCCTACTATCAGGTACTGGTATAAAATTGAATGATATTTTATTCATACTCATATTAACAGACTTGTTCTCTTGACCCCAGCTGGTCAGTGTTCAGTAACTCCACAGCATCCTTCAAATTGAAATGTGATGTGTATAAGTAGGGATGAAGCCTTATCCAGTATTACTTATACAATCAAACCTGTGTATACTGACCATGCTTGGGACCAGATTATAGGGTCGCTTTTAACAGGGTTCTGGTTTATCAAGGTTCAAAGTATTTAAATTTAAGTATTGGGACCCTGGATGATACCAGTATTTGGTGGATGTTCAGATTACCCAGGTTTCACTGTACATGTATATCCCAAGGATGATAATACCATGTGAATATTCCTTGCAGTGACCAACCAGTTTCATCTTCCTTGCTCTGGGAAGAACATTTCATGTGATGCTATTGCACTTCACATGCTAAGTCGAAGCATGATATTATTTTTGATATTTTGCAGCTGGCACAGAAATATCATCCTGACATGAACAAGAATGATTCCAGTGCTGAGAAGAAATTCCATGATGTTTCTGAAGCGTATGAGGTAGATATACCATGTCTGTTTACATGGTTTAGGTATCGATATGGTTACCCAAACAAACATGACATGATTTACACTCTTACCTGATATATAACTCATACTACAAATAAGCTTAATTTCCCAGTGGTTCAGTGAGTGGTGGGGGGGAGGGGAATCCAAAATATGTAGTAATGGGACAGGAATTACAAGAAACATCATGCTGAAAATGGAAACCAAAGTTGGTATGTTGAGTAATAACGTTTTTGGGGGAGTAGAATATGGGAATTTATCATGTTTCCCGGTGAAAATACCTTGGCTTCCCCGGGTGTCCAGTCTACATCTGTGACCGTTCTCTATCCACAGTTGCAATTTTTTGTGAGTGGATACACTACATGTAGTTGGAGACGATGTGTCATGTACCTAAATTGAGATCGAGGTCATGGGTCACTGTGGCCTAAAAGTCAGGAAATCATTGATCATTGACAGTTTTCTATCCACAGTTGCAATTTTTGGTGAGTGGATACGGGGGGGGGGGGGGGGGGGGGGGGGTGGAGGGATGATGTGTTACATCAGTGTGGCCCAAAAATCAGGAAATTATTGAAAATTGCCAAGTTTTTGTGAGTGGATTCAGTAGGGGGGAAAGATTTGTTGCTTACCAAAAATTAGGTCAAGATCAACTGTTACTGTGACCCCAAAATCAAGAAATCATTAAAATATATTTGTTTTGGTGCCTGTAGATACATTAGGGAGACATGTGTGACATAATGTAGGTCACGGTCAAAGGTCAAGGTCAGTGTGACCCGAAATCCTGGAATTCTTAAAAATCATGATTTTGTGTGTCTGTAGATACATTAAGGGGAGATAATGGGTCATGTACCAAAATTTAGGTGAAGGTCAAAGGTCAAGGTCACTGACCCTAAAATCAGGAAATCATTAAGTCACATTTTTATTTGCCCATCGAAGACAAGGTTGTATAATCCGGTGGTGAGTTCTGTCCTTCAATCCGTCGATCCGCTATATAACGCTCTTCAAAAGGCAAGAAGTGTTTTATTGATGCAGACTTAGTATTCTATTAGAAATCTTTTTGCTCTTCAGATTTTGAGTGATGACACCAAACGACAGGAGTATGACATATTTGGCATGGCTGGTCAGGGATTTCCTGGAGCAGGAGGGTTTAGAGCAAGAGGTAACAGTTTTCTATCCCTTCAAATTGTCTTATATGTTATATTTTTGGTCTGATAGTATGGTACTGAATAGGGATTATAGTGTCCATCCACTCTGACAACACTGATTTACCTGGCTGGAAATAATGGTCTGGGTCATCCAGTTTTTCCACTGAGAGAGATGACAGAATGAAAATGAGACAACTTTTATAGTCTAGTGCAGAGAACACACACTTTATAGGATGTGTTGACAGTTGATTAGCACAAAAGAAAAATAAAGTAGTACCGTATTCATTATCCGCAAACTCTTGCAAAATAAGGTTCATTATAGCCGCTTTACATTATATATATTATAGAAACAGACTGGGCCTATGTGTGCCACCCTTTTGGAATTTGAATCCTGATTTTTAGCCCACCATCACCAGATGGTGGGCTGTTCAAATCGCTTTTTGTCCGTGGTCCGTCGTCCGTCCGTAAACAATTCTTGTTATCGCGATTTCTCAGGAATTACTGCATGGAACTTTCTCAAATTTGGTACACAGGTTCCCCTTGGGGTCTAGTTGTGCAAGATACCTTTTCTGGTCCGATTCGAAAATCCAATATGGCCACCAGGCAGCCATCTTGGATTTCCCCATGAAACTTTGTTATCGCTATTTCTCAGGAAGTACTCAATAGATCTTTCTCAAATTTGGTACACAGGTTCCCCTTGGGGTCTAGTTGCGAAAGATAGCTTTTCTGGTCCGATTCAAAAAGCCAATATGGCCACAAGGCGGCCATCTTGGATTTCCCCATGAAACTTTATCGCGATTTCTCAGGAACTACTGCATGGATCTTTCTCAAATTTGGTACACAGGTTCTCCTTGGGATCTAGTTCTGCAAGATACCTTTTCTGTTCTGATTCGAAAATCCAATTTGGCCACAAGGTGGCCATCTTGTATTTCCCCATGAAACAATGTTATCGCGATTTCTCAGGAATTATTTCATGGAACTTCATGGATCTTTCTCAAATTTGGTACACAGGTTCCCCTTGGGGTCTAGTTGTGAAAGATATCTTTTCTGGTCCGATTCAAAAAGCCAATATGGCCACCAGCCAGCCATCTTGGATTTCCCCATGAAACTTTGTTATCGGGATTTCTCAGGAAGTAGTGAATGGATCTTTCTCAAATTTGGTACACTGGTTCCCCTTGGGGTCTAGTTGTGCAAGACACCTTTTTCGGTTCGATTCGAAAATCCAATATGGCCACCAGGCGGCCATGTTAGATTTCCCCATGAAACATTGTTATCGTGATTTCTCAGAAAGTGCTGCATGGATCTTCCTCAAATTTGGTACACAGATTTGTGGTCCAATTGCGCGAGATACCTTTTTTGGCCCGAATCGAAAATCCAATATGGCCACCAGGCGGCCATTTTGAATTTCCCCATGAAATTTTGTTAT
>JAVTVY010019239.1:0-75939 GCA_036873755.1 Hanleya hanleyi | reverse complement strand
CGTCTGGCGTGAAGTGTCATAGAAATCTCGGACTAACTCGCCCCATGCGTGTCGGTTTCACGCACGCGACTTGCAGGTGTTTATTTCTTAATTCGACATGCGTTTGTCATTGTGAAAATCAACAGCTAAGATTGATAATCTCATACGTCGTTAAAGGGTGAGGCGGGGGGGGGGGATTTATAAAGGGTTAGATGAAGCTTGGACTATATATCTATATGACAAGTATTCATTGAACATGCATACAGACGTGTCTCATCCAGTCTAATGAAAATTAAATCCTACGTGCTCCCCCATTGGATATGTCGCTTGAAGGATCTAACAGGCTTGCAGTAACTCGAGTGTCAACCAATACTGAGAAAACTTCATAGTGTTTGAAGGAAAATAAGAGTTTTTGGTTGGCTCAGCCGAATTAGACGCCGCGCTGTTTGGGTTTCTTTTCATGTTGTCGCGGTCCCAACATTGTGGCACCATGATACGGGGTAGATAGATGGACTGGTCTTTGGTGTAAACATTGGGGACCCTACGGTGACCCTATCTCCCCTCCCCGACTGCAAGTAGATTAGTCCAGATGTCAGAATGCTATTAAATATTCATGGTATGGGCGACCAGAACACCAAATTCAATTGAAATACGCAAGATCATATGGCCAACTTGAACTGATCGAAGACAACCATGGACCAATGTTGACAGTGGGACGGCGACGAA
The DNA here is from genome assembly GCA_036873755.1 of Hanleya hanleyi. Lineage (NCBI taxonomy): Eukaryota > Metazoa > Mollusca > Polyplacophora > Lepidopleurida > Hanleyidae > Hanleya > Hanleya hanleyi. Next base: position 75,234 of record JAVTVY010019239.1, on the reverse strand, counting down.
CAAAAAAACAACAACTGGTGTATTGAACATACCACGGATTTTTTGTTGACTGTGAGCTGGTGACAAACAAAAACCGCGTTATGCATATTCGAAATTATGTCGAGGTTAGAAATTAGATATCGTTCTGTGGTATCGAGCCTGTCGTCCTCGGTTTATTCAGATAACACATCGATGATTGACATAGTTTGGGTGGGCTCTCTTCTGTGGGAATCAATGTTTATTCACCAAACATACAACAAAACGGAGACAGATATACAGAATGTAGTAATATTAACATGTTAGCTATATATGTGGCAGGAATAATACCCCAGCGAGTGAAAACTAGTAAAAGAAAAATTGGTCGCGAGTCTCCGGCTTCAGGGTTGCCTCAATATCGAAATGTTATGTTGACATTTTGCTTTTGGTCGTGCATAAGATTACCTTTAATTGTTAATTTGTCAACTTCCGAATATAATGTATTGAAATTTAAAAAAGTTAGAGAAATTTAACTGAAATAACTATATTAGTGTGAGCTCCATAAAGCTGAGAGTTATGTGTTTGTGCTACGGGAGAATTCCAAGGACAATTATCTTTAATAATAATAATAATAATAATAACTTTATTTCCTCTGGGTAACTTAATTAGCATACAAGCTAGTCTTCCTTAAGGCCCAGGCAGAGTTAGTAAAATTTAGTAAAACAAATATATATATATATATATATATATATATAAAAATATGGACACATACATACATGCATACCTACATACATTAACACAATCTAAAATCTATCACAAACGCACAATTGTAAATTGCACGCATAATATGATATTTTATGAACAATTGTCAGTTGTAAAAAAACTGAATGCGTTTCTAAAATCTTATATCCTCTAAAAATTTTGATTTCAATAGTTGCCGTTTAAAAGTTATGATGCTATCACAGTTTCGAATTTCTACTGGCAAAGAATTCCAAATTTTTGCACCCGAAAATTGGAAACTTTTACGAAAAAGTTCACAACGCAGGCATGGCAAAACTAAATCGCCACGTCCACCAGCCCTAGTTTTGGTGGGAACCTTCTGAAATAAGCCTAAAATATAATCGGGGGATAATCCACGGTCAACTTTATACATGATAACGGCTTTGTGAAAGTTAATCCTTTGTTTCACGGAAATCCATCGTAAGTCTTTGAAAAGTTCCGAGGTCGGTGTTCGAGGTGGGGCTTTAAGCATGATTCTGGCTGCCCGCTTTTGTAATTTTACCAGTCTGTTGATTGTCCCAGCGTCTGCATTACCCCAAATGACGTCACAATAATCAAAATTTGGCAAAATGATTGCGTTATAAAGCATTTTTAAAGTATCTAAAGGAACATTATCTCTTAAATTATACAACAAGTAAAGTTTTCGCGAGATTTTATTACACAATATGGTCATGTGAGGCTGAAACGTGAGATGTGTGTCAAATGTTACACCAAGTACTTTTGCTTCGTGTACTCTCTCTATTGGTGCTCCATCAATATAGATAGAGACACCAGATACATCCAGTATTCGTTGTCGCGTACGTATAATCATATAAACTGTTTTTAATGCATTCAATATAAGTTTGTTTCTCATCATCCACACTGATAATCTATCAAGATCAGACTGCACTTTATAGACAGCCGTTTGTAACGACTTATCAGAAACGTGTATACTGGTGTCATCAGCAAACATATTAACAGACGAATGCTGTGTAGACACAGGTAAGTCATTGACGAATATTAGAAACATCAGAGGGCCAAGAATAGATCCTTGCGGTATGCCAATATTTATGGATTCAGATTCTGTGACAGATGTCTTGATAGAAACACATTGTCTCCTATCTGAAAGATAAGATTCAAACCAACAATATAGCTTACCTCTAACTCCAACGGCATACAGTTTCTTTAGAAGGATGGAATGGTCTACCGTATCAAAGGCTTTTTTAAGGTCTATAAAGACCGCTAGACAGACTTTACCACTATCGAGACTTTGAAGAAACTCGTCGTACAATTTCATTAAGGCCGTAGCAGTTGAATGACCCTGACGAAAGCCAGACTGACATGACGTAAACCATTTCTTGGATTCTAAGAAACTGTATACGCTGTTATGAACTGAGCGTTCAATAACTTTGCTAACTATCGAAAGAACTGAGATTGGACGGTAGTTGCTCAAATCGGTTTTTGCTCCTGACTTATACAGTGGGAAAACCTTAGCGGTCTTCCAGTCAGTTGGAACAATTCCTGTTCGCAGCGATGTGTTGAAGACATATGTTAACGAAGGCAAAATAGCGGGACATGAAACCTTTAGTAAACGGACACTAATGCCATCCAATCCAGTTGCTTTAGAGTCGGACATAAGAGTTAATTTCATTTTGCACAAAATCCTGCGTAATATAAGGCAACTCAACAGAGTCGAGGCATTGCGGCAGCATACTATGATCTGCTTCCACCAAGTTGTTCGTTTGAGATTCAGCCAAAGTTTGTCCGATGTGCGAAAAATATTTGTTGAACTCCATAGAGATATCATCGGTTTCGTTGATTTCGCGATCGTCTATAATCAGCTTAGGTGGTACGACTGAGGTTTTACCTGGGAGCAAGTTTCTCAATGTTTTCCATAGCGATTTAGGGTTAGACTTATTCTCTTCAATTACACTCTTGAAGTACTCTGATTTCACCCTTTTGGTAAGCCCTACAATATAGTTCCTTTGCTTTTTATATAAGTCGTGCCACCTTTCTTCCTTCGTTGATTCAAATTTTCTTAGTAAATAGTCTCTCCTGTGTATTGCATTTAGAATATCATCGTTTATCCAAGGAACGGATGATTGTTTTACTCTGCGATGTCTCAAAGGGGCATGCTTGTCTACAATTTGAAAGAACAGTTTCTTCCAAGCATCCCATGTATCGTTGGGGTCCGTAACACTTTCTATCACTGACCATGGGACTTCAGAGAGGTCTGCGATATAATCTGATAATACAATTTTTTTTAAACTACGGTAAGAAACCGTTACATGACTATCAGCTTTGGAAATACCGCCACGAAGTCTGCGAACAGTATATATAAGGCGGTGGTCAGAGAGGCCAACATTTGTCTTTATGGGTAAACTTGTCATGTTTGGAAATATCTTATCCAGAACACAACACAAGACTATTCCATGGATAACAATTCTTTATTGCTGTGGAGCTTATCCATAGAATAGCCTTGTGTTATATACGCCGACTTCTAGATGCCTATCAAAGAAATTATCCAGAATAGTTTGTTTCAGTGATCAGCTCCACATTACACCTTCGACTTGGGGTCTTAGGAACCAACATCAGCTATATATTTGTCTATATCTCTTCATAAACAAAGTTGACCGTGAACTCAGCTAGCCGATAAAAACCAGCCTCCCTCCTTCCCTACCTGCTCAATCACTAATCAACAGTCAACGTAAACACAGAGGTCCAGACAAAAATTAGTCAAATTTTGGTCTTGATTAATCCAGCGGGCAACCTGTTCTTCTGTATGTCTGGTCGCTCGTAGTAGTGTCATCCTGGACAATGAACGATACAGATGATCTATCAAATAAGTAACATTCGCCAGCTCCAAGGAAGAGGAAGGTATCACATTTCTCCAATCGCACGCAATACGCCGCACAACCCAATGACGTGGTCGATGAAAAAGATTGGATGTGAGAACCAACTGCTCGCAAGTTCGCCTGGCGGACAAAACCAAATCGGAAGAAGTCAACTGAAATGGAATGGAATATAGGTACATCTTTTCGTGGTATTCACAGGAATTATCAAATACATTGAATAAAGGCCCATTTCCACAGCACGCGTCGCGACAACGACAACTGCAAACCACAACTTTTTGCAGTTTGGTGCATTTCCACAGCACGCGTTATGACAGCGACACACTCGCCATTCCAGCCATTCAACGGACGGGATTCCCCTCAACATAACCGGGCTAACGATTTCTATCCCCTTCGATTGGTCGATAGTTCAGCGACAACGCGTTGAAATAGCCCTGGTTCTAATTGTGTCGCGCGTCAAAAATGTGGTTCTGATGTCGCCGCGACTGACGCGTGCTATGAGTCCTACACCATTGAATAACATGACGGCTATTTTTCGGATGTGGTTGTCGCTGCGAAAACGCGTGCTGTGGAAATGGGCCTTAAGAAAGGAAGAAAAGCAGCAGAGTTGTTAAAATCGACATTTGTTTTTTTTATATACCTACCAAGGCGGGCTAGTCCGAGATTTAGCGGTATCGAAAACAACGATAATATAATTTGTTAATAATAGCACTTAACATCTATATCTGATGCATTAATTCTATATTATACAGTATTGAAGATTTCATGCAGAATAATGCGTCTGACATTTGTACATATTTCTTAACGTATAAGAGTATAGGAATGACAAATACCATCACCATCTTCAATGGAGGGATGCCCATCTGCAGTAGTGGAAAATGTGCACTTCCGCTCACATGATCAGGAGAAGAAAGATCGGAAGCAAGATCAAGAGGAGTTGTAAAACCGGTCCAGGACTCTTGATCAGGATGAAAGTACGAAGAAATCTGACCAGTCAGAATCCTATATACAACCGCTACGTTTGTTCACTTGACTAATTTGTAAAGAATTGTCGGCCATGTTTGATCAAGTTTCGATCAAGTCTCGATGGTTTTGTCCAGTCGAACTGTTTCATCTATACGACCGTCATATTTGATCATGTTACCATAATTCGTAAAGAAGCGTCGCCATATTTGATCACGTGATACTCAGGACTATAGGGAGAAGGAATTATCATACCCATTCCATTCCAATCGCCATACTAGTGCGGAGGTATACTATATTGCCCTGTATTTAGATGAACGCTATTGTATGAATAGAAGAGAAGTTATCTCAATGTTTATATGACTATGTTAAACAAAAAATGGTAAACACTGGAGTTAGCTCCCTTCGTGATTCTTCGTAAATAAAGTATATTCAATGGAATTCCACATGTATATCTTCTGCAAATAAAAAGTATGTTATTGGGTTTGAGCGTTGACATGTAGCTAGTTGGTCAATAACGTTGGCGAGATATATACTACGCTGTTCCATGATTTTGCCGTCTGTGTATAGTACATGGACGGTGTGCATCTATAGGCAGTGTGCATGTACATGGGCAGTTGAGGAAAAAATATTTTAAAATGGCAGCTGAGGAATGTGACAGTGATAGCTCGAAAATAAAAGCGGAAGAAAATAAAAAAAATGATGTAAATAAAGAATATTCATCACAAAACAAAGATGTATATATAGTATATAAACATCCACATCTACATATCCACACTTGTGCATCCACACCTACAGATCCACATCTATATATCCAAATCTAGATATCCCCGCTTATTGTCGAATTGTTATATAATCCTTTGATCAATAAAAATACGTATTACATTATATACTTAGTTTGCAGTGGTTTCTGTTTTTAGTATATCTCTTATATGGTTATTAGTAGAGTCACTCTCCTTCGTTCCGTTGTTCATACTGGTATAGGGAGAGAGAGAGAGAATTAAAGGTTAACGTCGCGTTCAACATGGTATAGTTACAAATTGTTTAATATTTAATATCTAAGCTTACTTCCGGTTTGACGACGAAATCATGTTGGCATCGGAATACTTAATTAATCTCCTTTGTCTTTAGATTAATGACACTTCAGTTGAATGGTGAATGAAATTTCCATAACCTGGATTATATAGAGCGTCGCGCATGTGCGTTGTCGTTTTCAAAATTAAAATCAATTTCCCTCACATTATTCTCATTAATTCAATAGCGTTCATGGCAATATATAGTACACGTCCGTACCGGTATTTCGATTAAAATGGAATGGGCATGGTAAGTCCTTTTCTCTGAACACTGAATATCATGTGATCAAATATGGCGATGATTCTTCATACATTCAGATCACATGATCAAACATGGTGGTCGCATAGTGGGAATAATTTGATTGGATGAATCCACTGATATGTCACATTATCAAACATGGCCGACAATTCTTTACAGGTTGTAACCATGTTACTAAACATGGCGAACGATTCTTTACAAAATATTCACGTCATTAGACATGGCGGTCGTGACCAGAAAATAATGTGATTAGTCGAATCTATTGACGAATCACGTAATCAAACATTGATGACGATTCTTTACAAATTATAGTCAGGCGAACAAACTCCTGTGCCTCTTCCTGAGCTTGGTCCGTAGGGTGGGTGGAGGGTGTCTGATTCCATGCTGCTTCAAAGATTTCTTTTTTGAAGTAGCAGGAACGCAACTTGGCTGGGAGGTGCTTAGTTGGTTAGTTGCGATATAGCTGAAATATTGTTGAAAACTATGTTAAATTCTATTCACTCACTCACTCCTCCTGCACCTGCTCTGATCGTGTTCTTCCTGCTTCAGGTCATTTGGTCTACCTTTATTATGGCGATGAACTGATCGCATCGCAATTTAAGTCCGATCAACACCCCTTCTCATTACCATATAATGCTTATGACCAAGGCACCTTCACAAATAAAAGGTCACCTTTCTTGGCTGTGAAACAGGTTTCTTACCATTTTCGTCAATACGAGCACATGCCTGACAAAGAGTTCCATATACATCGGTGCAATTTCTCGTACGCCATGCCATACCCTTGTCGATGACAACACACTTGTCGGTATTCAGATGATCGGGTTCATGCCCTCCCCAGTCTGTCCACGACAGATCGCTTCCGTCCGTCAATTTGTAGTTGGCAGGGTCTGTTGTGTCAGAAGGCAGAGAAAGTCCTATCCATAAGACTGGCAAACTCCTGTAAGAGAGCATACGATCTTTTTAGGGCCCATGACCCATCAGGGGGGTCAAAAATTACGATTTTTTTATTGCACATTTCTGTAGCACTTTATCGATTCTTTTTCCAGGTAAGATTATTTTGCTGAATATATGTTTGCTTAGATTCAATTCTAGCCTTTCACGCTTGTCTAACACAAACACTGCAGCGGTACCGCTATGAGTTAATTAATATCCCCAAAAATGGTTTTGGCCGATTTTTCGGTCAGATTTTTTCGATTTTTTATTTAAGCGTTTTCTTCGCAAAAATGCATGATAAATTAGTCAATAATAATCTGTTAAGAAAAAAAAAATGTTTTACCCACTTTTCCATGCAGAAAAGCACAATTTTTTAAACGTCATTTTTCTGGTACCCCACATGGCCGCCATTTTGAATTTACCCATGATCCTCTGCTCGGGGGTCATGCGACTAGGCCCAAAATGACCCCAATATGATAAGCTACAAAGTAACGGAGTATCAGCTCTCAATTTCTCGTTCCGGAGTTAGGAGCAAAAATCCAACAAGGAAGGGGGGGGGGGCGGGGGGAGAGAGAAAGTGAGAACTTGCTTAAAAGTTCAGTAATTGTTAATCAGCGAATAACTAAACATTTAATGGAAAATACGTGGTGGTAACCATGGTTATTTACAAAATATTGCCTGATGCGCGGAAGTGTCCAGCGAATGACTATAGCACGGAATTAATAGGGAAATAGCAGTATTTGCAGGTTTAAAGCTCATTTTGTTAAATTACCATATAATATGGAATTTATACACTAGTAGTAGGGTAAACCTCAATTGATGTCCGTTGACCTCAGAAATTTGCATATTTTATGGAGGTCACGTGGAGGTCACACAGCCAATGAGAAGCGAGTATTTTGACCTCTGACCAAAAAGCTACCTCCAGCACAGGAGAGTTCCAAATTTGCATATCACGTGACCCAGGTCAAAGATGTATTCCTCCGCGGTGATGCGGTCATGTCTGGCGGTGATTCGGTCTGCTTCCGCGGAGAAAAAGTAGTCCCTAGATAAAATGGTCCGATGGGGTCGAGTGTGGTATCAAAGTGAAGCTTATGTGAAGGGGCATCTAATGGGCTGGGTGTGGGTTTAAAATGGCGGCTTGTGGGTGGTGGTGGTGGTGGTGGGTTTAAAATGGCGGCTTGTGGGAGGTGGTGGTGGGTTTAAAATGGCGGCCTGTGGGAGGTGGTGGTGGGTTTAAAATGGCGGCTTGTGGGTGGTGGTGGTGGGTTTAAAATGGCGGCTTGTGGGTGGTGGTGGTGGGTTTAAAATGGCGGCCTGTGGGTGGTGGTGGTGGGTTCAAAATGGCGGCGCAAGGGAGCAAACGAGGCGGTGGGGAGGTCACGGGGAGAAAAAACCCTCACATTACCCTCAAAAAAAACCCTAAGCCATATAATAATAATAAACATAATCTATAGGTGTTGTACCATGTTAATAGGATCAGTCTAGCATCTGTACCACCCTAGGGTCGAGCGTTTATTGTCCCGTGTATCTCCGCAGAAAATCAACAAACAAAATGGCGGCTCCAGGATGGTGTGGGGACGCCCTTTCCACATCACGGCGTCGATCATAGCGCCATCTGCGCACACTGACGCAAGGGAGACAACTCGTGTGGCCCAAGGGTATGGAAATAGCCGTGTTGGAGCTAGGGGAGTTACTACTGGTCCAGTGGGGTCGAGTGATGTATCAATGTGAAGCCTAGGTGAGGGGGCATCTGATGGGCTGGGTGTGGGGTTGAACTAGAGTCATTCTGCGCTTGCGCGGTGACCCAAGTGTATGAAAATAGCCGTGTTGGATCTAGGGGAGTTACTACTGGTCCAGTGGGGTCGAGTGATGTATCAATGTGAAGTCTAGATGAGGGGGCATCTGACTGGACTAGTGGGGTTGAACTAGCGTCATTCTGCGCATGCGCGGTGGCCCAAGGGTATGAACATAGCCGTGTTGGAGCTAGGGGAGCTACTCATGGTCCAATGAGGTCGAGTGAGGTATCCAAGTGAAGCTTAGGTGAAGGGGCATCTAATGGGCTGGGTGTGGGGTTGAACTATCGTCATTCTGCGCATGCGCGGTGGCCCAAGGGTATGAACATAGCCGTGTTGGAGCTAGGGGAGTTACTACTGGTCCAGTGGGGTCGAGTGATGTATCAATGTGAAGCCTAGGTGAGGGGGCATCTGACTGGACTAGTGGGGTTGAACTAGCGTCATTCTGCGCATGCGCGGTGGCCCAAGGGTATGAAAATAGCCGTGTTGGAGCTAGGGGAGTTACTAATGGTCCAATGGGGTCGAGTGAGGTATCAAAGTGAAGCCTAGATGAAGGGGCATCTGATGGGTTGGGTGTGCGGTAGGAATATCATTCTGCGCATGCGCAGATGCAATGCGGACCTCTCGTCCAATCAGAAGCGAGTATTTCAAATCCGCCACGGAGCTCTCGTCCAATCAGAAGCGAGTATTTTGACCCGGTGCATTATGGGACATATCCAAGATGGCGGCACGTGTGTTCAAGATGGCGGCACATCCGGTGTCGAAAACTAGCCATTTCTGTCGGGATGTGGTCACCTAGTGTCGAAAACTGGACCCTGTATGGGTCCCGCTCTACGTTTTGGAGCTAGGGGAGCCACGAATGGTCCAATGTGGTCGAGTGAGGTATCAAAGTGAAGCATACGTGAAGGGGCATCTGATGGGCTGGGTGTGGGGTTGAACTATCGGGATTCTGCGCATGCGCAGTCTGGCCGTAGTATAGAAATAGACGTGTTGGGGTGTAGGTGGGCCCCTAGTGGGTCGAAGGGATCGAGTGAGGTATCCATGTGAAGCCTAGGTGAGGGAGTTACACTAGGGTGTCGTTTCCATTCTGCTGCGCAGGTCACGTGGGGGTTGTGACGTCACTTCCGGGCTTTTCACTAAAACTACCTCCAAACATGGAAGAGTTCCAATGTTTCCTCTTAGACGTCCGTATGTTCAACCGCCGGGTTTTGTTTTCCCCGCCGCGGCTCGCCCCGGCCCCCCAGCGCGAGCGCGCGCGCGAGTTCTCCGGAAGTGCGCGTCATCCCCGGCAGTGCCCGCGCGCGCGGACGCATGTCAGGTCAAAGGTCACCTCCAGGTCAGACGGTCCAATGTCCAATGAGACAATGTTGCGGCATCGATATAGTCAGAGCTTGAACCCCAAAAAGGGGATTGTAAATGAACCTGGGAAGGATGGGCAGGTCCATTTGGACCAATCAGCGGTCGAGAAAAAAGAGCCAATCAGCGATCGAGAAAAAGAACCAATCAGCGGTCGAACAATCAGCCAATCGAATTGGGGCACTCACGGTGTGCTTTCGCTGACGTCCGCGCCTACATCTGGGTTCTTGTACACCCGGGTAATGTTTTCTGGACATGGATGGGTTACCTTTGGCTCCATTCTAGGCCACTGATTGGCTAATACGGTGTTCAAAGCCACTTTCATGCATTATGTTCATAGAACTTATAGTCATAATCTATACGTGTTGGACGAGTCTCTTCACTCACCGTATACACGTACCTCAATGAAATGCCCGCTCCAAACCCAGACCAAAAACACGTACTTGGTCTGTGGGCTGATTTCATTGGCTCTCTATTTTTACTATAGTGCTCTTGCATTCTAACCTTGATGGGTTACCTAGAACTTATAGTCATAAACATAATCTATACGTGTTGGACGAGTCTTCACTCACCGTATACACGCACCTCAATGAAATGCCCGCTCCAAACCTAGACCAAAACACGTACTTGGTCTGTGGGCTGATTTCATTGGCTGCAATGAACGATGCAGGTACTATAGTGCTCTTGCATTCTAACCTTGATGGGTTACATTTTGGCCCCATCCTACACCACTGATTTCAGTTTGACTGAATTTCCACATTGGGCATTGATGCATTATGAATAAAACACACAAGACAGGGTTTTTGGTGAGATCTCATTTTTTTTATTCAGTGAACAACAACAACGTGAGAACAACCACGTGAAAACTGAAGCCCAGAACAAGGGGCTTGTACATTGAAAGAACTGAAGCCCAGAACAAGGGGCTTGCACATTGAAGCCCAGAACAAGGGGCTTGTAAACTTAAGCCCAGAACAAGGGGTTTGTAATTAACTTAAGCCCAGAACGGGGCTTGTACATTGAAATGATGGGCGGCCCAGTCATAGACGAGTACATCGCGGTCCTCGGCCTTGGGGTACTCGTCAAACATCTGTACGATGGTAGATAAGGGTCTTCCCCGGCATCGATGGTACAGGTAAAACAAGCAATATTGTCCGCACACGCCGCTGGTCAGGCTTTGCAACGTTTGACTGTTCCAACACCACGTCTCTGTGCCTTGATCCATGAAGTCTGTTAAATCGGGATGGAGGGGTGGCAGGCCGTACGGGTCAAAGTATTCGCCCTGCTGTTCTGTCAAGTACACGGCCACCCAGTGTTCACCGGGCCGATCCATCGGGTCCGTGTTGAGAACGTAAGCAGCAGGATACATACGGTATAATGGAAACACATCTCGGGCGAACACCCTTGAAAGACCATACGTGTCTCTGGGTCATTCTCCAGCACGGTGGTTATCTGGTCTGTATCCATGTTAGGTGGAGAAGTCACACAGGACGTTGCGCGCCTTGTCCACTTGAATGATGTTGTCAAACTCGGCGTAGCAGATCACAGTGACGGTGGTCGCCAGGGCTCGTGCAAAGTGGATTTCCAACCGTAAGTTGCCTTGCTTGGCCTGGGCCAGCTGATGGTCGTTCTCTAAGGTGGGGGTTAGATCGAAACAGAACAACGTGTATCCGTTCGCGTAGTCCTCCCGACTGATCATATTCCCTTCGTCCTGGTTGATTTGACCGGTGGCTGTAAACAGGCTCTGATAGGCTCGAATGAAATTCCTCCGCCCAAAGTTCGGTGTTAAGGCCGTGGCTGGGACCTGTTGTCCATCCACATGCAGGGCCACAAAATTGATGCCGAAATGTTGAAATTCAAACGGATTCTCTGGGTAGGCTCCGCTGAAACTGGTATTTTCCACACAGGCCAAGATCAATCGCTTGGGTAGTTCCCCCAGGAACAGGTTTTCTTTGTTGGCGCCCATATTTCCAGCAGGCACAGAGAACACTTTGGTTTGTACACGTCGGATAGGGTACTGGGCTGGTTTTGTTTCCAAGGCTTTCATGTGTCCCAATTGAACGGTTGGATTCGGTTTCACTTTTCGGACATACAGCACTGCCTCTTGGATGACAATCTTATAGTCCGCTGCATGCCCCTCTACGTTAGTGGCCATCAAGGCGAAGGTCGGAGGCGCCCGTATCAGTCGGATTTTGATGGGGATCTTGTTCAAGAGGTACCGGTCTTGCATGAACATGGCTGCGTGCAGTCGACCCATCATATCCACCGAGGCACTGTTCGCAGTGAAAGCCTTCCGTTTGTTATATCCCCCATTGTCCACCGTGTCCATGTGCTCGGGCGTGTCCTTGTAGAATAAAGCGGTTGTCAGCTGAGATTTTTTAGCCTCTCGGCCATACGACAACAGTGTCTCGATGTAGGCTCGATAGGCGTACGTGTTGGTGGAGTCACTGATGAGTTTGTCGCTGAGAAAAATATCCACCTGCTGAAACATCGAGTGCAGCCAGAGATTCGTCGGGCCCACCGTTGCTTGGTCAGCGATTCTGGTGCCAGCTCCATTGACCACCTTGGCTTTCACATACAAGTAGGTATGGGCTAAATCCACATAGGCCGTATCCGCATTACTAATGGTGAACTCGATGGGCCCGGTTTCGTTGATGCTGGAGAGCGGGAGATGCTCCACCCATAATCCTTGTTCGACACTGGTCTGTGTGGGCGGCACGGTCCACAAATCAAATTTACTGTTGGTGGAGGGGCAGGACTCGGCGTGGATCAAGGACATGTTTTAAGAAAAGATATCCTTTGTCTTCTTCGATGTGCGTCGTCGCTGGGTCGGTCGTCGACTGGTGCGTGGTCTCGGTGGGCAGCTCTTTTATTCCCTACGGTGCGTTGTGCTTTGGCCACCAAGACGCCTCCCGCTTCTTTGGCCCGCCGTTTCAAGGCTTCTTTGGGTGCCGTACCCCCTAAGACATCACCGGCCACTTGCAGTCCACTGCGTACCGCTTGTTTGCCGATTGCTTTCACCCCACGCGTCACCAAGGGCAGGAACGTTTTGACGATGCTACCGAGTATGTTCCCCAGTCCATGTCCTCGTGCTAAAGACCGGAAAGCCACTCCCGGCCTGTTGGGCATAATAGTCCATATAGCTGCGTGCATCGCACTCGTAAGGTACTTTCATTATGCAAAGTGGGGAGCACGTGCTTGTCGAAAATGAAGTGTCAGCACCACTTTTCCTCGTTCGAATGCCACCGGTGGTCCCGTGTCATCTCTTATATCCACCGTGATCGTGTTGATGTCAGTTTGTCGTACGGGCAAGTAGAGCATGTGGGTGAAACTGTGGGTGACTTGACCTCCATACGTCTTTTTAATGGGGACCACCCGTAACAGAGGTGTGTTGATATCGCCCACGATGTGGTTGTCCACCACGTCCGAGTAGACGTAGAGTCCGTACATACCCGACTTCATATCCATCGGCATCTCGCCATGGTGTTCGGTGGGACCAGCGAACGTCTTTAGATCGAAACCCAGCATTTGCTGTAGGATAGGACTCAGTACGACACTCGCCTTGCCGATCACGATAAGCTCTGCCTTGTCGTTGTGTGCGTTGTAATCGAAGTCCACGTGATTCTTGAAGGGATAGGCTTTGATGGGTTTTGAAGTATTCGTCACCTCCCGTAGAGCCTTATAATGCAACAGTCTTGACAGCCCACCCATGAACTCTTTGGGGGTATCGTATTGGCCTTCGGCCAGGGTGAGTCGGGTGTTTTTGCCTTCGTAGGTCACCTCGTACCAGACTTCATTGGCTCGCACGTTGTACCATGAGTAAGGGTATTGGATATCCACGAGGCCACATTCCCAGCGTCCAGGTAAATGCAACGGTTGCGGTAACTGGGTGACGTACTTGGCCACGGTGTTGTCAGGAAACACATCCAGCGAACTGTTACTGGGTAGGGTGAGGTAAAACATGGCGACTGAGCTGTCCTGCTGCTGCTGTTGGTTTTAATAGGTGTTCCAGGCCTTGGGCGGTTGTGTCCGGCGTCGTGTTCGTCGCGTTGACTTGCTACGTGTCACGGCTCTGGAGATGTGGGGTGTCCTGATCGAGGGTGGTTTTTTAAAGGTCTGAAAAGAAAGTGCCCGTTGTGGTGGTGGTGGAGTTTTGGGGGGTGACTCCGGTTCCCAGTCGGCTTCCCAAGAAGGTTGTGGTGAGAGTCGTGGTGCACGAGTCGGTGAGTCACGCTGCATAAAGGCCCAGCGGTGGGGGTTCCCCACCAATTCCTGTGGTACATGCATGTCTTTCAAGCCTTGAGCGAACACCTCCCATCCTCGAGGATCTGTGTGCGATCTGCGTTGACACATCAGATCATTCACTAAATCCGTCATGTGGGTCCCGGGGACCACCTGATTCTGTACCAGGAGTTCGCCTTTATCATTCCAAGTCATGTTAGGATTCTGTTTCATCCGTTGTAATACCAGGCCAGCTTGTTTCTTGAACGAGGCAGGTACACTCTTCAGCACTTCGTCTTCCACCCACTGTGGGCTGTGGGTGCTACCCCTGGTAATGGCGGCTGTTGGAACGGTGCTGAGGTCGGCGGTCTGTCACGTGGTGGTGGTGGTGGTGCTGTTGCTGGGGTAGAGAGGGTTTTGTATTGGTCCATGAACGTCATGTACCGTTGAAGCGTCTCATTGTACCGTTGTACTTTCTCACTGTCGCTTAATCCCGGTCTCTGTAAGATCTGTTGCATCTCTCCATCGAGGCTGTTTATGGTCTTCACCGTAGGTGGGACAGGGTAGGGTGATTGGAGGTTTTGCAGGAACCGTGGTTCGACGAGGACCATTTTTTTCGTGTGGTTCATTGTCGGCCGAAGAGTCCACCCAATACTGGACCCAACACGGAAGCGGCCAACGGTGCTAAGATGGCCCCGAGAAAGCCGCCTTTCTGTAACACCTTTTTCTTTTGTGTTTGAGGGACCCGCGACTAGGGTTCGGAGACCTGTCTTATGCTTGGCCAACTTGGTCTTCTGAGCCGGAGTCAGTGGTACGTTGCCTTTTAACAGGTTGTACCCGATCTCGCACAGACAGCGTACAAGTTCAGGGTCCGCACCGCGTACAATGGTTCGGACTAACTCGGGTGGGGCCGTCTTCAATACACGGAGCGTGGGAGCGTGCTTCCGTACTCGCGCAGACATCTGTACAACTAATGCTAGAACCCACAACTCTGCTCCTTTTATCTACCTCAGAGACAAAGTTAACCCTGCTGTGGTATTCATTCTTTTTATTATTCCCCATCATCAAACACACAGACCCCAGCTGGGGGCGCCACTGTGGGTGTGTTTACATTATTTTTGCAAGTACACGTGGTGGGCCTCTCCGGGAAAGATGCCGGTCCGTAGTCGAAGGTGGTCGGGGGTGGCTTGCTTGAGGTCGAAGAGCATATACCCGTGCTGAGGGGTTGTGGCATCTTTAAAGGCTTCCAACGCAAACGGTGTGCGGCCGGGATACATCTGTCTCGCCAGGTGCAGCAGTTGAGTGGTATCTCTCGGGTTTTTGAAGACCACCAGGTAGTGGGCATTTAAGCTAATATTCCGATGTTCTTTGTTTTTACTGAACAGATTCTGCACAATGTAGATGATGCTGAGCCGTCGATGATGGCTGCCTTTGGTAAAGAGTTGGGTCACCCGCGCATCCGTCTCCGCCATGAGATCATCCAGAACCACCAAGGTGTCGGGTTCCAAATCGGCCAGGTTGGGTAGGCCTTCCACGAACGTGATGTGGGGCATTGCTGCATACGCTGCCTGCCATTCTCCGTAACACCACACGACTCGGGCAATAGGTGGGGTGATCATGCTGTCGGCGTGTTGAAGGAGCTTCCTGACGAAGTGCGTTTTGCCGGAACCCGTCGGTCCTGCGATGACGCAAGTGAAGGGATGCTGCCACCCAGGGTCCATGGTTCGAGGTGTATCCGTTGTCGTGGTAACCCGCTCTTGTAAATTTCGTACGAGTGAACTGGAGTGGTGGTGGGTACAACGTCGGTCGTCGTTGTCTGTTCACTGCGAGGGATGATGATGGTGGTGGTGGGTACAACGTGGGTCGTCGTTGTCGGTTCACTGTGAGGGATGAAATCCGGTGGGTGTTCAGACGTAGTGGGTGTTCTTGGTGTAGGTGTAGAGCTTGGTGTGGAGCTCGACGTGGCTTGTACACGGGGTGTGGTGGTGATGACTGGGCTCGATACGACTGGTGCTCTCTGTAGACCGGTTTCACTGGTGCCTGGTGTTCTCAGTTGGTTAAGTAACGTGCTGACATAGGCTACGTCGTAAAACACACCTCCGTACAACACACTCAGCAGGGTTAGCAATAGCACCCCAAAGCCCACTTGTGCTTTGCGCGTTTTGGGAGACGCTGTGTTCAGAGGCAGCTGCTGTTTGTCCATAGCACTGTGGTCGGACGTGGAATGAAGGAGGACGGCAGTGGTGTCTGGCTTTATAGTCGTTTCACCTGGTTGGCAGCGACCCAGGAATTGAAGGAACTGGGCCAACCTTGCCATTTCACGAAATGAAGCAGTTTGCCACGTCGACGTTCCGTTTTCAAAATCTGCTCCACCGTGTAGTAGTCTTGCTGTGTTTTTACAACAGGCTGTAATTCCGTCTCGTAAAACGTCCCCAGCAACGTTTCCCCTTGGAGATCTTCCAGTTCATAGACTCGCCGCTGTCGGGGTAGGCGCCGTTTAATCAGGAAGTGCTCATCGCTCCAGTTGGGCAAGTAACTTTTCTCGAACTTGCCCTTGACTTTACTGATCCGTACAGGGTCCCCGACCTTGTACACCGCCTTCGTCGTTCGCTGCGATGGCCTGGGGTACAAGACACGCCGGACTTGGGCTTCATTGCGTTGGGTCACGGTAATGGGGGCTCTCTCTATACTCCGATGATAGGCTCGATTGTAACCACTCACAAGTTTCGGGAGAACATCGATGTACCGCCTTGTATTCTTATAGGTGAAATATTTATACATGCGGCCTTTGAATGTCCTGTTGAACCTTTCCACCACGGAAGCCTTGGTCTCGTTGTACATATGGAAGAAAAACACCTTCTGGGCTTTCAGAAACTGTTGGAACGGTCTGTTGAGGAATTCCGTGCCTTCGTCGGTTTGCAAATACAAAGGTTTGCGCCCGGTCTTGAAGATGTCTTTGAACGCCGCTATGAGATTTGCCCCCGTTTTCGTCCGGATGGGTACCACCCACGCATACTTGGATAGGATATCGATGCACGTCAAGATATACCGATTCTCATCGTTGTGTTTGGCAAAGGCGCTCATATCCACCAAATCCGCTTGCCACTGGGCATCTATTCCTCCCACGATGACCCGGTTCCGTAGAAAATGGCGACGGACAGATCGATGTAAGGTATAGGTGTCTTGTCTTCTTAACCAATCTCGGACTTGGGCACGTTGTATCCCCTGGGGTTTGGCCGCTCGATAGAGAGCCGACAATGCACTATAGGCCGCCGGACTGTCGGGACTGTAGTATAAGTTATCCAGTACCATCTCCCAGCGCTTCATGGTGACAAAATGATGATGCACCCTGGCTCTATCGTTTATTTATAACGGGTATATCTTGGGCCGGAGTTTCTTTCTGATTTTCTTCATTGGCTTTCACAGTGTCCATGGTAAATGACCAGTCCAACTCGTCTGATGACCGCTTGATAAGCACTTCATCCACATCTACCACGGCATCTTCCAATGCAGACCATAGATCAGGGTGAAGGGTAAAATGCACTGTACCCCCATCTAGCCGAGCCAATTGAGCAAAGAAAGGGCCGCGTCGGATGTACACATCGTGACACAAGTGGATGAGATCGCCGTCCAGTTCACCAGACAACACCCGTTTGAATTTGGTCCAGCCCTCTCGGGACAGACGAATGTGAGCCGGGCACGGTTGTGTAGGGTCCGTGTCTCCCACCTCCTCCATGATATCGACCTTATCCGCATACACGTGCAGGAAAACCTCGGGGGTCAAGCTGAGATACGCCAGTATCATATGCTCCGCCATGGTCAGTACGTGAATGGTACCAGAGTTGACTGTTTCTCGTATTTATAGGGAGAACCCCGTGAGATCAAAAGGATCAGGTGGTCATATCACTGGGCTGGTTGAGTGTAGCCGGGTAATCAATGGCATCGTCGTCGGGTTCATGTAGTTGTTCATGGGGTTCTGCCGCCGATTCTCTCAGGGCACGAGCCCACTCCAACTCGTCTGATGACCGCTCGTCCGGTGTAAACAGCTGGTCCACGATAGGCACCACTTTCTCGAAGGCTGTCCACAGATCGGGGTCTAGGGTGAAGCTTCGCGTAGCATCTTGGTAGCGGCCCAGACGTGGGAAGAAAGGTCCACGGTATACGTAGATGGCATTGTCTATGTGGATGACGTGTCCATCGAGCTCGCCGCTCAACACCCGTTTAAATTTGGTCCAGCCGTCACGGTGTAGCGTCACCGTATTCGATACGGTCTCAGCGGGCGACCAGCAAACTCCACGGTCTTCCACCAGGGTGACTTTATCTTCATAGACGTGTAACCCCACCCGGGGTGTAAGGGGCAGGATGGCTCGTAGGATGGGTGACATGCTTGGTCCAATCACGATCGTTGAATGACACACACTCTGTCTCACCCTCGTATTTATAGTCCCACTGTCAATACCACAGCGCCAGGGTCAATAGGGCACAGACTATTGTGAGGCCAACCATCCGGCGCTGGTTCCGGCGTGAGCGCTCCTGGTCCATAGCGCGAGCATCAAGGATGGCTGTCATAGTCCAGTAGTGGTGAGTGATGGGACGCCTCTCCATCGAGTGCACTCTGTGGAGGACCGCTTCTGTGAACTCGTTCAGGATCTGGCGTCGTCCCTCGTTGTCGTCGCCATCTGCAAACATGGACCGGACCACTGCTCGGTAACCCGTGAATGAATTCACCGCGGTGGCATGCTGTAAAATGCGAGTCGCACAGGGCTGGATCTCCGTCATGGCTCTGCAACCGTAGAAATGAAGGTGTGGGATCCCGAGGGACGTGTTTTATAGACCATGTCACACATGTGCGCCTAGACGTCGGGTGTAGTCCGTGATACGTACTATTCTGATGGGTCAGTCCAAAAAAGGGGGAAAAAACAACAACACAGATTACAGATCAATCCTTTTATTATGCGTGAACAACATAGAAATGCATGTACTGACCTGTCTGTGGGGGTTTCCCACAATGGCGTTCACCTTCGTGTCTTTTCGTGTACGTCCGTGTCTTTTCGTTACGTCCGTGTATTTTCGGTAAAGTCCGTGTCTTTTCGGTAAAGTCCGTGTCTTTTCGGATCGGTGACGTCCGTGTCTATCATCCGGGCACTTCGCGTCTGCGCCTGCATTGGGTATGTATGAGGGTCTTCATGTGCGCGCGTGCAATGCGGCTCAGTCGTACACCAGTACACCAGTCTCGATCCTCGACTTGGGGTAGAGTGTGCTAAAAATAGATCACCAGCTAGCGTGCTATAAAAGGGGAGCGGCCTTGCCGTTTCATCAGACTCTCTGTCAACCACCAAGATGTTCACTTGCACAACTTGCCAGAAGCAGTTTACTCGTCTAGATAATTTACGACGCCACGAGGCCTCCACCCACAACGATGCACGGTATACTTGTATAACCTGCGCACGGTCATTTAATCGGGAGGATGATTTACTGCGCCACGAACGCTCATTCCACGAGGGCGCGACGGAACAATGTAAGGATTGTGGTCAACTCTTCAAACGACGCAGTCAGTTGAGACGGCATCAGCGTTTGATTCATGCCCCGTCTCCACGGTTTTGGCGACAACTTCCTACTGAAGAGGAGCCGCGGAAGGTCAGACCCAGTGAAGATAAGCCCGGGGAGACGAACGCCACTGGTGATGCGATGACGGAGAGCCCGCCTATACCCACAGTTGGGAAGAGCCTGGATTTCCAGCCGGACCCCACCGTTACGGTTTCGAGTGATACGTCATACATCGAACATTTTCTGGACGAGCCCATAAATGTTCCTAGCGATCTCTTACCCGAATATCATCCAGAGAGTGACATCTCTCGGCGCCATTGGACCATGACACGGCACTGTTTCCACCGTCATCGCACTATTCAAGATATCTACAATTTCCCACTGACCAAGCTCACCCGTCTACGCAGCTACGTGGAAACCATCTTCAATGACCAACCTACGGCCTTCACGTTAAATGTAGCATTTGGGTACATCTTATGCCATAAGATGACGGGTGAATTGCGCTATTTCTATTCCAGTGTCATCCACCCAGTGTACGACCAACCGTTTATCATCATTAACCGGAGGTCACTAGAGATGATGCTGGACCAAGTGGAACAATTGGATGTCTTGGGATGGGCCCAACAACAACGACCCAACACCAAGTGGACAGTGAAGAGGGTGACCAATGTTACATTTTTCCTTACCAAGGTGATTCACCACCGCCATCGGTTGAATGCGTCACTCGTGCACTGATGAATACCATAACATGTCGTACATGTCTACATGCTGATCATTGACTTGAGCTCAGTAAACACTTGTACCTAATGTGACGGTGCGTTAAAACATGGTGTTTGATATTTCAATTTTGTTTTGCTGTGAACATACTAAACATACCCAGGGCGGCTCCCCCAGCCTGGGTATGATGTAACATTGGGGATAATAAACTGTATGAACATTGCTGAACTTGTCGTTATTCATATTGGACCGTCTGACCTGGAGGTGACCTTTGACCTGACATGCGTCCGCGCGCGCGGGCACTGCCGGGGATGACGCGCACTTCCGGAGAACTCGCGCGCGCGCTCGCGCTGGGGGGCCGGGGCGAGCCGCGGCGGGAAAAACAAAACCCGGCGGTTGAACATACGGACGTCTAAGAGGAAACATTGGAACTCTTCTATGTTTGGAGGTAGTTTTAGTGAAAAACCCGGAAGTGACGTCACAACCCCCAGGTGACCTACGCAGCAGAATGGAAACGACACCCTAGTGTAACTCCCTTACCTAGGCTTCACATGGATACCTCACTCGATCCCATCGACCCACTAGGGGCCCACCTACACCCCAACACGTCTATTTCTATACTACGGCCAGACTGCGCATGCGCAGAATCCCGATAGTTCAACCCCACACCCAGCCCATCAGATGCCCCTTCACGTATGCTTCACTTTGATACCTCACTCGACCCCATTGGACCATTCGTGGCTCCCCTAGCTCCAAAACGTAGAGCGGGACCCATACAGGGTCCAGTTTTCGACACTAGGTGACCACATCCCGACAGAAATGGCTAGTTTTCGACACCGGATGTGCCGCCATCTTGAACATACGTGCCGCCATCTTGGATATGTCCCATAATGCACCGGGTCAAAATACTCGCTTCTGATTGGACGAGAGCTCCGTGGCGGATTTGAAATACTCGCTTCTGATTGGACGAGAGCTCCGCATTGCATCTGCGCATGCGCAGAATGATATTCCTACCGCACACCCAACCCATCAGATGCCCCTTCATCTAGGCTTCACTTTGATACCTCACTCGACCCCATTGGACCATTAATAACTCCCCTAGCTCCAACACGGCTATTTCCATACCCTTGGGCCACCGCGCATGCGCAGAATGGTGACAACGCCCGAGCCGCTAGTCCAGTCACATGCCCCCTCACCTAGGCTTCACATTGATACATCACTCGACCCCACTGGACCAGTAGTAACTCCCCTAGCTCCCAACACGGCTATTTCCATACCCTTGGGCCACCGCGCATGTGCAGAAGGCCGATAGTTCAACCCCACACCCAGCCCATCAGAGGCCCCTTCACCTAAGCTTCACTTTGATACCTCACTCGACCCCATTGGACCATGAGTAGCTCCCCTAGCTCCAACACGGCTATGTTCATACCCTTGGGCCACCGCGCATGCGCAGAATGACGATAGTTCAACCCCACATCCAGCCCATTAGATGCCCCTTCACCTAAGTTTCACTTTGATACCTCATATGACCCCATTGGACCATGAGTAGCTCCCCTAGCTCCAAAATGGCTATTTCCATACCCTTGGGCCACCGCGCATGCGCAGAATGGTGACAACGCCCAAGCCGCTAGTCCAGTCAGATGCCCCTTCACGAATGCTTCACATTGATACATCACTCGACCCCACTGGACCAGTAGTAACTCCCCTAGCTCCAACACGGCTATTTTCATACCCTTGGGCCACCGCGCATGCGCAGAATGACGCTAGTTCAACCCCACACCCAGCCCATCAGATGCCCCCTCACCTAGGCTTCACATTGATACATCACTCGACCCCACTGGACCAGTAGTAACTCCCCTAGCTCCAAAACGGCTATTTCCATATCCTTGGGCCACACGAGTTGTCTCCCTTGCGTCAGTGTGTGCAGATGGCGCTATGATCGACGCCGTGATGTGGAAAGGGCGTCCCCACACCATCCTGGAGCCGCCATTTTGTTTGTTGATTTTCTGCGGAGATACACGGGACAATAAACGCTCGACCCTAGGGTGGTACAGATGCTAGACTGATCCTATTAACATGGTACAACACCTATAGATTATGTTTATTATTATTATATGGCTTAGAGGTTTTTTTGAGGGTAATGTGAGGGTTTTTTCTCCCCGTGACCTCCCCACCGCCTCGTTTGCTCCCTTGCGCCGCCATTTTGAACCCACCACCACCACCCACAGGCCGCCATTTTAAACCCACCACCACCACCCACAAGCCGCCATTTTAAACCCACCACCACCACCCACAAGCCGCCATTTTAAACCCACACCCAGCCCATTAGATGCCCCTTCACATAAGCTTCACTTTGATACCTCACTCGACCCCATCGGACCATTTTATCTAGGGACTACTTTTTCTCCGCGGAAGCAGACCGAATCACCGCCAGACATGACCGCATCACCGCGGAGGAATACATCTTTGACCTGGGTCACGTGATATGCAAATTTGGAACTCTCCTGTGCTGGAGGTAGCTTTTTGGTCAGAGGTCAAAATACTCGCTTCTCATTGGCTGTGTGACCTCCACGTGACCTCCACAAAATATGCAAATTTCTGAGGTCAACGGACATCAATTGAGGTTTACCCTACTACTTACACTTCTGGTGAAATATGAAATAAAAATGGCGGGATCATCACATTTTTTGTTTAATAGCAGCTGTATACCGGATGAATTCAGCTTTTTCTACCTTATGTCCGGGCGAGGGGGGGGGGGGGTGATTTGGCTTGATGCCACACTCCCTCAAGTTTGTTTCACTCATACGGTGACAGTCAGTTTGGTTGGTGGAGAAAGCCGGAGCACCCGGAGAGAACCACCGCCCTTCGGCAAGTAACTGACAAACTTTCACACATGAACCAGCTGGGCTCGAACCCGTGTTGGTTCAGTGGTGTGAGGCTAGCGGTCACCAGCGAAGCGCCTTACACCACTAGGCCATCGGGGATCCCTGGGAGGGGTTGGGGAGGGAACTGGGCTGGATATGGGAAATATTCTTGGGGTGCATCTTCAAAGCATTTACAACGTTGCCTTTGGGTTAGCAGTAAATGTGGAACAAGTTTCGGGCATACCGCAAGCATCATATATTGCCCACCTAATACTCTGTGCCGTTCAACCGGGGAATCTGATATGCTCAAATTTTGGTCAAAACTGTTTCACTTTGAAGCGACTGTGAATTCTGTTTTGAATAGAAGTGGTTCTGTTTTGATAGATATCAAACTTTTGTTTACTTTTGTCCATTTTTAAGGTGTCATGACAAAATAATCGGATATTCAGTCTGTTTCTAAAGATTTTAAAAATCCCAATGTTATGGCAAGTTGATCAATTCCCTTAAGATGGAACCGTACCACCCGTCTCATACCGTTGGAAAATTCAATCGACTCCGTCGAGAAAACTGATTATTTTTTTTTACAATCTCACCTTGTGTTTTATCAAAAATGTCATTAAATCAAAAATATGTTATTAATATTACAAAGTCGTAATTACGACTTAACGAAGTCGTAATTACGACATTTTAAGTATGATAAGTCGTAATGACAACTTTGTTCAGTCGTAATTACGACTTTAGCTGGAAAAAATATCGACTTCGAAGTGGCACGAACTGGCTTCCGTACCTGACAACTTATATCCCTTGACAACGAAACTCATATGGATATTGAATACTGATCAGCGATAAGGATTTGATATTTTTGGAACATCATGATGTCTTGCGGGCATCAATGAAAACTGTTGACCGCCTCTCTTGATTGAAATTGCAGTTTAAGGGCCGCTTCCCGTACGAATTTCGCAGCCCATCAACTCAATGTTTTATTTTAATTACACGTTACATTTCTTAGTTTGCTAAAGATGTTTACAAGCGCTGTATTATCAAATAAACAAATAAATAATTAAATAAATATATAAATAAATAAATAAGTAGATAATAATAAATGTGCGGATGGAGATATAAATAGAATAGAAGAATTGTCTATGTACAGGTTCATCGGTTGGTTTTTGATTTGGTTATATTGGTAAGTATGTGTTCATTGTATATTGTAGTCGCGTGGGTGATTCCTTTGTCTTTGTACCCCTCTGTACACACAAAGCCGTCCAGAAAAAACTGGGAGAACCATAGGCGGGTTCTTCCAGAAATCTGTGCCTGTAACAATTGCTTGGAGTGTGTATTGGGGCACAGGACGGCAGGTCTACATCCTATATTGCGTGAAAGTCAAAGGATCATATTCTGTGTTAAGGCGTCAGTTCGGTGTCATCTATGGGGTAGCGTGTCGGTGTGGTTTAGGATGTGGTGTTCTGGTTCTGGAGGTTTCTTGTTGTGCGGCGATGTTGGTATTCTTGTGATCGTCATCCGTCTTCTGTTTTTAGTCTTGTCCAGCCCGTCTTTGGTCTTCGGTGTGCCGTGAGGTGCTGTTTAATAATTTTTGTCGTCATCAGTGTTCTGTTTGATGTCTGGTCTTGTTCGTCTGTGGTCTTCAGTGTGCTGTGCTGTGTTGAGGCGTTAGTTCGGTGACATCTATGGTGTAGCCTCTCTCTTGCAGGAATAATATATATACTATGATTTTTTTTAACTTGGTGCTAATGCTGTTATGTGAATTAGGTCTTTGGATTATAGACGTGACAACGTCTGAATGTTGAATGACGGTCTAGGCGCTAATATTTTACGTCAACAATTACGCCTCACAAATCACTCGGTTGGATTATATTACCCACAAAAGAACATCGGAAGATGTGGAAGCGCTTTGTTTGAATATAGTCTCGGTGATTGCTCGCCATGCTTATTCGTACAATTTTTTCTTGAAATATTTTATCACGCATAAAGGCACTTTGTCAACTTTTCATCTACTTTTATACTTTTCTCTCAGCGTACAATTTCAGTCCTAATATTCATCCAGAATATAACAATCCTCTATAGTGGTTCCATTTACAGCCGTTTATACATTATCAATGGATTGTATTGTTATGACGTTAATAGGGTGAATGGATTAATGAATCAATCAAATCATTAAACGCTGTTGCCTAGGAAACATCACGCGATTTATGTTTCGATGGGAAATTATTTGAAGGTCAACAAGATCAAATATTCAATGATAAGTTTTCCAATTATTATTATTATTTTATATATATATTTCAGCCAGTTTGAATCATGAAGATTTTCGGTCATATAGATTAGAACTGTTACTGCCAGTTTTCGGCTTTAAAATTCGGATATGCTCCTCCTGACAAAATAAAATTCATTTTTTTGTCTATAGGCCTACATTATTTTAACGTAGGGTCTGGTGAGAGTGAATTAAGATCGAGAAAATTCAGACAAGATATTCAACGCCCACTTAGACTGGGACCGGGAACACGACATACGTTTACATACTTTGCAAATCTATCTGTTATCACTGAAAATACACATATATGTCCAGGATGGCATTAAATGCAGCTCGCAGTGGTGTAAGAGGATAGAGGAGGCATCTCGCAGAGGTGGAGGAGGGTATGTAGGCAGCTGTCAGAGGTCAAAGAGGGCATGGGAGGCAGGTTTCATTTTTGAAACATCATGATGTCCGGCATCATTGAAAACTCTCGGCACTGGCTTCTATTCTATTACTCACAGGAAAACATCGGGAGATATGGAAGCGCTTTGAGTGAAAAAGACGCAGTCTCGGTGATTACTAGCCACTTTTTCTTGGAATATTTTACCACGCAAAAAGGCATTTTTTCAACTTTTCATCTACGGAAACATGTATATACTTTTCTCTCAGCCAGTACTAATATTCATCCGGGATATAACAATCCTCTATAGTGGTACCACCCGCAGCGGTTTTATATATTATCAGTGGAGTGTATTGTTATGACGTTAATAGGGTGAATGGATTAATGAATCAATCAAATCATTACACGCTGTTGCCTAGGAAACATCACGCGATTTATGTTTCGATGAGAAATTATTTGAGGGTCGAAGAGATCGAATATTCGACGTTAAATTCTCCAATTACAAAAAGCAGTGTAAGAGAAGAGAGATTGGGGCACAGTGGGACATTAGGCACAGTGGGACAATCCATCTAACTCGTATGTTAAATAAAGAAATCGCCTTACAGTATTATCAGCAGAAAGCTACCACCTCAAACAACACCTATAATGATTATAAGTAAAACGTATCAGTGGTAAAAACGTATGGACCAAAAAGTGTTTTTGAACAGTCAAAGTACTAAATGTTCTGGATATTTTGTTACCGGTAAAGTAAGTTTTCCGCGGTACTACATTACTGATTTTGTACTATTGATAGAGGATGGACAACGGTACAATTTAATTGCATCGATTTATTGTCTCGGCTGATATATGTATTAGTTTTTATCACAAAACGGAAAAAACCGTGAACTCAGGTCGGACTGGGACACTTTTGCCGGGGCACACTGGGAAAATAGTAATGAAATTGTGAAATATTCTTTCATCCTAAACTGTTGTTAAAGTGCATTATTTTGTTCTTAGACAGTAGTTATTAATATTTTACTGACCTGGAGCACACTGGGACACTTTTTTTTTAGTTTTTATAATGTAATTCTGAAGAACAGTTATTTCATAATTTGTCAATTATGACAAAACGGGGGGGGTTGTATTATTTTGATGTTCTTTTTGTTTAGGTGTGGTTGAACAGGAGAGAGAGATAATTAAGATTTAACGTCGCTTTCAGCAATATTTCAGCTGTTTTGCGACCATCAAACAAAATTCTAGGTATTCAAGTTAATAACTCAGTAATCCAACACATTGAAACATACACACATTAAAACTTATGCAACAAACCGATTTCTCTCGAATAATCTAAGATTCAGTCTTCTTTCACCCGACTAAAAAGATCTTCTACAGTAGCTGATCGATAAAAATAATCTCTTACAATCTTAAAATCTATACAGTCGATCAGAATATGTTTCACTGCATGTGAGTACCCCTTGGGACTGGCTCTTTTTTTTTTTAGTAAATGTTCGTAAGTTAATCGTGTATGACCGATTCTACATCGCCTGATCATGGTTTGATCGAAACGTTTCTGGTTGTTCAGATGAGTATAGCCTGCAGTTTTATTGATGGGGAGGCGTGTAATATTTTGATGTTCTTTTCGTATAGGAACTTTTTCCCTTGTATATTTACGCTTCTCTCGTTACTGAAATTGTATTATGTTTTCTGTTTAAACAGGCTGTCTACGTCTTGTCGCTTAGCTACCGCTGTCAGGTTTCAAATAAAGTATAATATCGTCAAAAATATTGCAGAGTTTCCTTTGTATAATGTTTTGAATTGTCCATGACGGAATCACAGTAAAAGTTCCCCGTTTTGACTAGTGATGCTTCTCTATTTTTTCTGCTTTGATCGGTTTATTCTTATATCACATTTCTTCCTGACATACAATTTACGAAGGATCGGTAAAAGAGCTTTATTAATTACACATTTTCTCTAAACAATATTCCTATGATGAAATTATCACTTATAATTATAACATTAAGACTCTGAGCTTTTTATATTTTGCCTAATGCATATACTTTCTACTGATGTTTTTAAACGATGTGGATTTCAGTATAATGCAACTTCTCTTCCTTGACAATTTCGAAGTTCCTGAGTTTACCAGTTGTAGAAACTACTGGAAAACTAATTCACTTTTAAAACACATCTTCTCTGAAATTGTCGTGTTCCCAGAGATTATTGGAAGCGAATGAAAACAACACCATATGATCTACCAAAAAATGCAGGGTAAATTTTGTGAGTGTTTGTTTGGTTATGGTCGGTTTTATGTGGAATTCATGCTCTGTGTCGCTGACCCTAGGCACACTAGGCTAAGTAGTATATAAAACCCTTTTCAGCGCGCATTGACCTCATTTCGACCTCATTTCAAGGTCACAGAGGTCAACCAGGGGGGGATTCCCCAGTGGGGGATTCCCATGACGATCACGTGATCAAGGCATGTCTAGATGGTGGGATGGGACCAAGATGGCGGCTGTGGGAGGTGGGACCAAGATGACGGCTGATGTGGGAGTGGGACCAAGATGGCGGCTGATGTGGGAGTGGGACCAAGATGGCGGCTGATGTGGGAGTGGGACCAAGATGGCGGCTGTGGGTGGTGGGACCAAGATGGCGGCTGTGGGAGTGGGACCAAGATGGCGGCTGTGGGAGTGGGACCAAGATGGCGGCTGATGTGATTGGGCCGAGTGAGGCTCTTTTCAGTCATGTCATGGGTGTTTTCACAGAAAAAATAAATAAATAAATAAATAAATTAATTAATTAATTAATTTTAATTAATTAATTTTAATTAATTAATTTTAATTAATTAATTTTAATTAATTAATTTTAATTAATTAATTTTAATTAATTAATTTTAATTAATTAATTTTAATAAATAAATAAATCAATCAATCAAATAAATCAATAAATAAATCAATCAATAAATAAATCAATAATAAATAAATAAATAAAGAAAAAAAAAAAAGTGAAACTCTATACAACGAACCCGGGTCCTCTTTATCCAGAGGCAGACACGTTAACCATTACACCACGAGTCTTGTTGTATATTCCAACGTTAAAAATATGATATATAAATCTTCGGCACATACTGGTGCACTGGTCCATGTTGAATCTAATGGGAAACTTACTTCTATACATTTGCGGTATGGCTGTTTGGATTTATTATCTTAGTCTCATCATGTAGAACATTATGGGAAGTGTTGCGGAGCGAATCGGTGAAATTTTTGAAAAAAGTCAAAGAGGTCTGTATATAGCTCCAAGGGAGACAACTCGTGTAGACCAAGCGTATGGAAATAGCCGTGTTGGAGCTAGGGGAGCCACTAATGGACCAATGGGGTCGAGTGAGGTATCAAAGTGAAGCTTATGTGAAGGGGCATTTGATGGTCTGGGTGTGGGGTTGAAATAGCGGCATTCTGCGCATGCGCGGTGGCCCAAGGGTATGGAAATAGCCGTGTTGGAGCTAGGGGAGCCACTAATGGACCAATGGGGTCGAGTGAGGTATTAAAGTGAAGCTTATGTGAAGGGGCATCTAATGGGCTGGGTGTGGGGTTGAAATAGCGGCATTCTGCGCATGCGCGGTGACCAAAGGGCATGAAAATAGACGTTTTGGAGCTAGGGGAGCCCCTAATGGACCGATGGGGTCGAGTGAGGTATCAAAGTGAAGCATTCGTGAAGAGGCATCTGATGGGCTGGGTGTAGGGTTGAAATATCGGCATTCTGCGCATGCGCGGTGCCCAAGGGTATGAAAATAGACGTTTTGGAGCTAGGGGAGCCACTAATGGTCCAATGGGGTCGAGTGAGGTATCCAAGTGAAGCATTCGTGAAGGGGCATCTGATGGGCTGGGTGTGGGGTTGAAATATCGGCATTCTGCGCATGCGCGGTGACCAAAGGGTATGAAAATAGACGTTTTGGAGCTAGGGGAGCCACTAATGGTCCAATGGGGTCGAGTGAGGTATCCAAGTGAAGCATTCGTGAAGGGGCATCTGATGGGCTGGGTGTGGGGTTGAAATATCGGCATTCTGCGCATGCGCGGTGACCAAAGGGTATGAAAATAGACATTTTGGAGCTAGGGGAGCCAATAATGGTCCGATTGGGTCGAGTGAGGTATCAAAGTGAAGCTTATGTGAAGGGGCAGTGGATGGGTGCATGTAAAATGAGGGGTATGACGTCACTTCCGGTTTGGGTGAATGGGGCGTGACCTCTGGACATCAGACAATCAGAATCGCGTATTTTGACCCGGTGCATTATGGGACATATCCAAGATGGCGGCGTCTGTCTTCTGGTTCAAGATGGCGGCACGGCCGGTGTCGAAAACTGGGCATTTTGTCGGGATGTGGTCATGTAGTGTCGAAAACTGGACCCTGTATGGGCCCCGCTAGAGGTTTTTGCGGTCGAGGTGAGCCACGAATGGTCCGATGGAGTCGAGTGAGGTATCATTGTAAAGCAGTGGTGAGGGAGGATCCGAAGGTATGGCTGTGACGTAAAACTGACGTCATTCTGCGCATGCGCAGTGGAGAAAGTGTATGGAAATAGACGTTTGGGGGTCTAGGTGGACCACTAGTGGTCCGATGGAGTCGAGTGAGGTATCAATGCAATGCATACATGGAGGAGCATGCGCCTACACTAGTGTGTTGTTTGTTTTCAAACTGCATGCGCAGTAGGTAAATAGCGCTGGGAGGCTGTTTTGGGGCCCAGAGGGGCCATCATCGATACGAATAGTAGCGAAAGTGGACATTTTGGGGCAGTGAAGGAAGGTATTTGGTGTAGAGAGGGATCATCCTTAGTCCGAATGCGTCGTGTGAGGTGTCATCTTGTAGCAACGCCCGCCAACGCCAAGCTCAACGCTTCAACGCCCTGGTGAATTAGCCCAAAAGCTCTGATTTTCATGGAATTGTCATTAATTCATTGGAAATGCAGTGACGCCCGTCAACGCTCATAGTTACGCCTTAACGCTCTAGCATAACACCATGATATAGACCGGAGAGAGAACAACAACAACAACAAGGATGACACATGAGAGAACAACAAAAACAACAATTTTTTTTTTTTCATATAGTTTATTTTCCCCTCCATCATAACATACCCACGCTGGGGGAGCCGCGTTGGGTATGTTTACAATTCAAGAAAGACTCTTGTCCAATCAGAGACCGCCATTTGCATGTCATGTTCGTTCTTGCCCGTTAGATGTATTCTTGTCCAATCAAAAGTCGCCATTTCAGAGAGTTCCGTCTTCGGCCATGTTCGCTCTGAACCGTTTGTTCTAATCATCGTCAGGCAGGCCTGGATATTCATCGGGCAGCATGTCCTGAAACAGTTGTTTGCGCATTCTAATCGCATTTTCCAGGGCCTCGGTGGGTGGTAAACCCATATCCTCTTCCAAGTGACGCTTGGTCTTCATGATGGACCTGTGCGTGGGGTCCCCTTTCATTTCAAGCGGTAGTAAGGTATACTGTTCATAGATCGCCATGGCTGTTTTCCTGATGCGGGGGCGCATTTGGGTGTACGTCTGTTGTAAATTATCCTCTCCGGCGTCCTCGATCGCTTCAGCGTGAGTATTGATAGCTGCTGTCACAATACGATCCCAGAAGGTAGGTTCTGCCTCACTTTCCTGGGATGAAGGCTGATTCTCTGAGGTCAAGCTCTCCATATCAGTAGATAGACTGTCAGCCATCTTGGATTCGGTATCAGTCGATGCACTCTCATCAATCTCTGTATCAGTATCTGCCTCAACGGGCTCCTCGGCGTCTTCAGTCCCATGTATATTTTTCTGGTGTCGCATCATATCGTAATGTCTGGTGAACGTGCGTTCACACTCAGAACAAGTATAAGCCATGTTGACGGTTGAACGTCGACTGTGCGTGTTTTGGGAATACGCTCGCTTTTATAGACAGTAACGCCCATCAACGCTTAGCTCAACGCTTCAACGCCCTGGTGAATTAGCTCAGAAGCTCTGATTTCATGGAATTGACACCAATTCATCGAAATGCAGTGACGCCCGTCAACGCCCGTCGTTACGCCTTAACGCTCGTCTCAACGCTTTAACACACTTTCTTAATGCTTTAACGTTGTTTAATGATGCGTTCGAACAAATGTTTCTTTTGTGCTATTGCTCTGACATACGCCGCTTTCCAGTTCATGCCCGAGGTTTTCAACATCGACGCTGTTCTTTCAATTTCCATATGGACTGGGTCCTTATCCAACAATTTCATATGGGTCAGTAAGTCGACATACTGCTGACGTAAAGCCCGTCGTAGTCTGGGTGCCAATCTGTTATGGGCTAAAATTGCAGCTTCCTCTTTCGAATACCCTTTGCGTTGAAACTTGTTTCCTGTGGCCTCCAAAATCTCGCCCATCTCGGCGTCCATACTTTCTTTGAACAAATCCTTCCATAGCCTCGAGTTCACATTATGTTCTTCAACCTCGGGTTGGGCCTTCACGGTTGGGTGATATTCCGGGACTGATGGTATGAAGCGGACCCGCTGTATGGGGTGGGCTGCTGCTGCTGCTCTGCCAGGAGTGGACTCGGCGGATGGTGTAGGGGTATATGCCGTTGTGGTGATTCCTCGCCGGGTAACAGGTGGGTCGTCAGCCGACGATCTTCGGGGGTATGGGCTTTTAAATCTACGAACAGGTAGCCGTACGGACGAATTGTCGCTTCTTGAAACGCCCGCATAAAATGGTCAATGTTCTGAGGATAAATTCGACTACCAAACACACGGATTTGTGCTCTGTCAATGGGATTGGAGAACAACACAAAGTATTGGCAGTTCAAGGCAATATCTCTGGACGCCTTCCCCTTGAGGAAAGAGATTCTGAGTCAAATAGATGACGGACAGATTGCGATGATGGGACCCTTTGGTGAATAGGTCGGCGATTTTCGAATTGTCCTTGGCCGCACTCATCAGATCATCGAGCACTACCACGTTGGTCTGCTCGGAATCGAAGTAATAGGGTTCGTCTATGTCGTGAGGAATTCCTGGGACAAAGCTCACATTCTGTAACCTTGTAGTTTCGTAGGCGGGCTGCCATTGGCTATAACACCAAACAACACGTGTCGGAGCTGGGGTTGCCACACCTCCCTCTAAGAACTTCATCACCCAGGATGTCTTTCCACACCCTGAAGGGCCGCTCATCGTCATCGTATAGGGATGCTCTACTGCTCTTGTTGGACCTATAGCGGGATTCGGCTGTGTCTCTTGGTTGTGTTTGCGTTGAATGTGCCTGAGCATACTATCGCGACGAGAGAATGCTCTCTCACAGAACGTACACGTACACGACATGTTCATCAGTCGACCAATACATATGGACTGATGATGGACACATGTTCATTCCTATATTTAAAGACTCTACCACCACCACACACACCACCACCGACTCCACCAACACCACTCCCGCACACCACCAACACCACCCCCAACGCCACCAACGCCGCCACCAACGCCACCATCAACGCCACCAACGCCACCACCAACGCCACCACCGGGCGTCAACGCCCGGTGGTGGTGGTGGTGGTGGTGGTGGTGGTGGCCGGAACTGACCTTTGACCCCGGCGCGCGCGGTGTAAAGGTTTCCACCGTGCGGTGGAAACCTTTGCGCGCCGGGGTCAAAGGTCAGTTCCGACCACCACCACCACCACCACCACCACCGGCCGTTGACGCCCGGTGGTGGCGTTGGATGTCAGAGCAATAGCACAAAAGAAACATTTGTTCGAACGCATCATTAAACAACGTTAAAGCATTAAGAAAGTGTGTTAAAGCGTTGAGACGAGCGTTAAGGCGTAACGACGGGCGTTGACGGGCGTCACTGCATTTCGATGAATTGGTGTCAATTCCATGAAATCAGAGCTTCTGAGCTAATTCACCAGGGCGTTGAAGCGTTGAGCTAAGCGTTGATGGGCGTTACTGTCTATAAAAGCGAGCGTATTCCCAAAACACGCACAGTCGACGTTCAACCGTCAACATGGCTTATACTTGTTCTGAGTGTGAACGCACGTTCACCAGACATTACGATATGATGCGACACCAGAAAAATATACATGGGACTGAAGACGCCGAGGAGCCCGTTGGGGCAGATACTGATACAGAGATTGATGAGAGTGCATCGACTGATACCGAATCCAAGATGGCTGACAGTCTATCTACTGATATGGAGAGCTTGACCTCAGAGAATCAGCCTTCATCCCAGGAAAGTGAGGCAGAACCTACCTTCTGGGATCGTATTGTGACAGCAGCTATCAATACTCACGCTGAAGCGATCGAGGACGCCGGAGAGGATAATTTACAACAGACGTACACCCAAATGCGCCCCGCATCAGGAAAACAGCCATGGCGATCTATGAACAGTATACCTTACTACCGCTTGAAATGAAAGGGGACCCCACGCACAGGTCCATCATGAAGACCAAGCGTCACTTGGAAGAGGATATGGGTTTACCACCCACCGAGGCCCTGGAAAATGCGATTAGAATGCGCAAACAACTGTTTCAGGACATGCTGCCCGATGAATATCCAGGCCTGCCTGACGATGATTAGAACAAACGGTTCAGAGCGAACATGGCCGATGACGGAACTCTCTGAAATGGCGACTTTTGATTGGACAAGAATACATCTAACGGGCAAGAACGAACATGACATGCAAATGGCGGTCTCTGATTGGATAAGAGTCTTTCTTGAATTGTAAACATACCCAACGCGGCTCCCCCAGCGTGGGTATGTTATGATGGAGGGGAAAATAAACTATATGAAAAAAAAAAATTGTTGTTTTTGTTGTTCTCTCATGTGTCATCCTTGTTGTTGTTGTTGTTGTTCTCTCTCCGGTCTATATCATGGCGTTAAGGCGTAACTATGAGCGTTGACGGGCGACACTGCATTTCCAATGAATTAATGACAATTCCATGAAAATCAAAGCTTTTGGGCTAATTCACCAGGGCGTTGAAGCGTTGAGCTTGGCGTTGGCGGGCGTTGCTACAAGATGACACCTCACACGACGCATTCGGACTAAGGATGATCCTCTCTACACCAAATACCTTCCTTCACTGCCCCAAAATGTCCACTTTCGCTACTACTCGTATCGATGATGGCCCCTCTGGGCCCCAAAACAGCCTCCCAGCGCTATTTACCTACTGCGCATGCGCGGAATGTTGAAAACAAACAACACACTAGTGTAGGCGCATGCTCCTCCATGTATGCATTGCATTGATACCTCACTCGACTCCATCGGACCACTAGTGGTCCACCTAGACCCCAAAACGTCTATTTTCATACACTTTCTCCACTGCGCATGCGCAGAATGACGTCAGTTTTACGTCACAGCCATACCTTCGGATGCTCCCTCACCACTGCTTTACAATGATACCTCACTCGACTCCATCGGACCATTCGTGGCTCACCTCGACCGCAAAAACCTCTAGCGGGGCCCATACAGGGTCCAGTTTTCGACACTACATGACCACATCCCGACAAAATGCCCAGTTTTCGACACCGGCCGTGCCGCCATCTTGAACCAGAAGACAGACGCCGCCATCTTGGATATGTCCCATAATGCACCGGGTCAAAATACGCGATTCTGATTGTCTGATGTCCAGAGGTCACGCCCCATTCACCCAAACCGGAAGTGACGTCATACCCCTCATTTTACATGCACCCATCCACTGCCCCTTCACATAAGCTTCACTTTGATACCTCACTCGACCCAATCGGACCATTATTGGCTCCCCTAGCTCCAAAATGTCTATTTTCATACCCTTTGGTCACCGCGCATGCGCAGAATGCCGATATTTCAACCCCACACCTAGCCCATCAGATGCCCCTTCACGAATGCTTCACTTGGATACCTCACTCGACCCCATTGGACCATTAGTGGCTCCCCTAGCTCCAAAACGTCTATTTTCATACCCTTGGGCACCGCGCATGCGCAGAATGGCGATATTTCAACCCCACACCCAGCCCATCAGATGCCTCTTCACGAATGATTCACTTTGATACCTCACTCGACCCCATTGGACCATTAGTGGCTCCCCTAGCTCCAAAACGTCTATTTTCATGCCCTTTGGTCACCGCGCATGCGCAGAATGGCGCTATTTCAACCCCACACCCAGCCCATTAGATGCCCCTTCACATAAGTTTCACTTTGATACCTCACTCGACTCCATTGGTCCATTAGTGGCTCCGCTAGCTCCAACACGGCTATTTCCATACCCTTGGGCTACCGCGCATGCGCAGAATGCCGCTATTTCAACCCCACACCCAGCCCATCAAATGCCCCTTCACATAAGCTTCACTTTGATACCTCACTCGACCCCATTGGTCCGTTAGGGGCTCCCCTAGCTCCAAGACGGCTATTTCCATACGCTTGGTCTACACGAGTTGTCTCCCTTGGAGCTATACACAGACCTCTTTGACTTTTTTCAAAAATTTCACCGATTCGCTCCGCAACACTTCCCATAATGTTCTACATGATGAGACTAAGATAATAAATCCAAGCAGCCATACCGCAAATGTATAGAAGTAAGTTTCCCACTAGATTCAACATGGACCAGTGCACCAGTATGTGCCGAAGATTTATATATCATATTTTTAACGTTGGAATATACAACAAGACTCGTGGTGTAATGGTTAACGTGTCTGCCTCTGGATAAAGAGGACCCTGGTTCGAGTCCCGGGTTCGTTGTATAGAGTTTCACTTTTTTTTTTCTTTATTTATTTATTTATTATTGATTTATTTATTGATTGATTTATTTATTGATTTATTTGATTGATTGATTGATTTATTTATTAAAATTAATTAATTAAAATTAATTTTTATTTATTTATTTATTTATTCTGTGAAAACACCCATGACATGACTGAAAAGAGCCTCACTCGGCCCAATCACATCAGCCGCCATCTTGGTCCCACTCCCACAGCCGCCATCTTGGTCCCACTCCCACAGCCGCCATCTTGGTCCCACCACCCACAGCCGCCATCTTGGTCCCACTCCCACATCAGCCGCCATCTTGGTCCCACTCCCACATCAGCCGCCATCTTGTACCCACACGCCGCCATCTTGTACCCACACGCCGCATCAACACACACCAACAAGTCTAGACATGCCTTGATCACGTGATCGTCATGGGAAACCGCCACTGGGGAATCCCCCCTGGTTGACCTCTGTGACCTTGAAATGAGGTCGAAATGAGGTCAATGCGCGCTGAAAAGGGTTTTATATACTACTCATGATCATATTCAGACCTATACCTATATAAACATGAAAAGAGCTTACTCTCACTCCCAGTCTACGACAAGAGGGACGATTATGATATGGTCAACGACCATAGGCTGCTTGGAATCGAGAACATGCAGGACCAGACAGGAAATGGTGTCAAGATAGGTTGGCCAGATCTAAGTGATTATTTATTAATTTCGTACCAAACTTGGCAAATCTCTCGAAAATACCCATAAAAGTGTTCATAAGAAAGGGCTTTGTTCTCGCATGTAGCTTAGTGTGCTTTTAAATCGACCGCCATTGGTCGATTTACCCGAGACATTTGCTTTAAAACACAGACAGATGCAACTGAGGCCAAAGACAATTTGCACCAACACATTCAGTGATATCGGGGTAAACTTGGTGGTATAGAGTCCTGACCACCCGCTCTCAACGCCGTTTCCTGCCTGGTCTGGTCGTATATATATATAATATGGCGGAATATACTCTCGACTCCAAGCAGGCTGTGTCGGCGACCAATTCCTGGACAGTAAAATCCTAGAATGGTCTGCATGTGACTAGTAGCATTTGTTAGATCCATAGAAAGTGTGACCATCCCAATCACGGTCACAAAACATTTTGCACCAACTGGTTCGACCAGGGTATACTGTACGCACTAATATCCAGTTTGAGTGATCGCCTGAATTGAGTGAACACGCTTGGTGGTAACCTTGTCCAGCAAGTACCGTATAACCTTGTCCAGCAAGTACCGTAAGCTGCAAAAATGTTTTGTGGCTTCGTGAGATATGGTCCCGATGACAATCGAACAGTTCGTGACTGAGTGGTCACAGCGAGAAAAAAAGGAGCCTATATACCCTATACTCACAGACTGGTTGGACCTTGCCAAAAGCAGGAATGTTCTAGCTAGTAATTTTATATATTTTTCATATACAGCTTGTGTCACTTACGTCCCTACTCTCCTGGAACAAGGAGAGTAGGGACGTGAATGACACAAGGCTGTTTATCAGCGTAGCTAGTAATATGATATTCATTTGTAAATATTACAATTCCAAGCGTCTGGTCCGTCATTACCAGCGACTGGTTGAGGAATTAACGGGTGTACCTGCATACTAACGAATAGTGATGCATAACACTGTGGAGAATCATTCCTCACATCAACAATATTTTGATGGCAAGAAAACTAACTATAGTATTGATGATTTGGGAAACAGGGAAAATACAAAAATGCATGAATCTCACCGTAGACGACAGCTATAAACTACACGGAATTACCGTCAATCTTGCTTAATCAATTTAGGAGAAATTACAGGCATACATTTTACCTCAGAGTTATTGTTGTTTGAGTGTGTAAATTGAAACCACGTTGAAGAAAATTTACCGGCTTTCAAACAATGTGTCTTCACGAAATAATTATATCAGCATTAACATTGGCCGCAATGGCGTAATTTAATACTTCCATGAAATAAAGAAAACTATTTCGGCATTAGTTGGCCCAAGTCTAAATGATCGACAAAATTATAGCTTTCTGTCGTCTTCCGACGTTGAATGCTTCAAGGAATGTAAGGAAATGAAAAGATCTTTAAAACAAATTATTTTCAATCGTCATAAATATTATTAATCACCTAAAGGCACGACATCATCTACGAAGTTCCAACCCAAATTTATGGTGGAATCTGACCATCTAGGCACACCTGCTTATAAATGTATTTATTCATACAAAAATGGTATAGCTACATCTTTTCTTGTGCATTTATGTTTTATTGTGTAATTTGAATCAGTCAGACTACGTGTAATACTATCTATACTTGTGAGTGTTAATTCCTGTTGTGAGCCAATGAGCCACGTGGCAGATGTTTACCGGAAATTAGTCATTCTGGTTACTGTAACATGATGACGGGTGAGACTGAACCATAGTCTCGATCAAACAAGATATATATAAGAAATAAAACTACACAAAATGTAGAGTTAGAGCTAAACTGAATATTGCTCTGCTAAACCGGTTTCGTCCATTTTATGGACTTTTCAATAGCAATGTATATATATAGATATATTTGTTGTTTTATAGAATTTCAAGCACAATTTATACCGAGATTATCTAGTCACATTTTGCAACTAAATGATGCACATTTTTTATCCCCCCGGCATATATGCCCGAGGGATATAGCGATAGCCACGGAAGTCTGTCCGTCCGTCTGTCTGTCTGTCTGGTTGTCTGTCTGTCTGTCTGTCTGTCCGTCAAATGATAACATCTTGTCAACGCAACTCCTCCTACACTTTTGATACGGTTCACACGATACTTGGTGGATGTTATCGGCACAGTCTGGAGATGCGCATGTGCTCTTCCTGTCGACGGAAGATTTTTTTTCTCTGAGTTATTGCCCTTTGCGGTTCAACATACTGTAGTTTAAATGATATCATCTTGTCAACGCAACTCCTCCTACACTTTTGATACAGTTCACACGATACTTGGTGGATGTTATCGGCACAGTCTGGAGATGCGCATGTGCTTTTCCTGTTGCGCATGTGCTTTTCCTGTTGACGGAGGATTTTTCTTTTCTGAGTTATTGCCCTTTGCAGTAGTAGGTTGATGGCAATTAATATTTCCCCTTTATTGTTTCTTGTCCATGAACTAATGTTACTACACATGCACCTTAAATATTGGTTTGAGGTTTTTGTCCTCTGGGTTTTTTGTCTGGAGATGCGCATGTGCTTTTCCTGTTGACGAAGGATTTTTTTCTGAGTTATTGCCCTTTGCAGTAGTAGTTTGATGGCAATTAATATTTCCCCTTTATTGTTTCTTGTCCATGAAATAATGCTACTGCACATGCACCTTAAATATTGGTTTGAGGTTTTTGTCCTCTGGGTTTTTTGTCCTCTGGGGCTTTTGTCCGTGGGGCTTTTATCCACGGATTCACAAAAATCTTTATATATCTTGAATTTGAGGGAAATTTGCAGATCTAAGGATTGTCCTCTGGGGCTTTTGTCCTGGATTCACACAAGTCTTTGTATGTCTCGATTTAAGGAAAAATTGCAGGGCTAAGGATAAGATTATGCTGGACTTCCTCATTTACATGGATTTCCAGATCTGGACCCAGTTCACATTTTGCATAACACCAGCATCTCACACACAGCAGACGAGACTGAACCAACA
The DNA here is from genome assembly GCA_036873755.1 of Hanleya hanleyi. Taxonomy (NCBI): domain Eukaryota; kingdom Metazoa; phylum Mollusca; class Polyplacophora; order Lepidopleurida; family Hanleyidae; genus Hanleya; species Hanleya hanleyi. The sequence goes on along the minus strand of JAVTVY010019239.1, from coordinate 34,931 downwards.
CGTGCTCACAGAAATACTGCTTCCCAATTCATTGACACTGGGGTCGGGGGGATACACCATCTTCTGATGGCTCTCGTTTTCACTTGTCCCGGAAATATTACTTGTTCTTAAAACCAGTAGAGAAAGATATAATATTGTGGAGAATATGAAAAAATTCCTGCTCATTATTGGTGTCTTCAAGGAAGGTGGACAAAGTATTTTTCTAGCCAACTGCGTGGAACAGCGGGAGGGGGTATACAACTTGAGTTACAGTTATGCGGCGGTAGTAGTAGTAGTAGTAGTAGTAGTAGTAGTAAAAGAGATTATTTAATACCTACAACAATCAATGATATGTAAAATGTCTGCGTCTATTTAAAATACGACAGCTGCTTTTGACACTGTATTTAACCATTTCTGGATTTTGGAGTATAAAATTAAGGATATTATGATCAGACAAATGGAAGATGTCTGAGTCCAGACAATGAGCTTTATTCATGAGTTATAGCCTAATATTGTCATGGAGACGGCCATACAGTAAAACCTGTTTCTTCGACTCCACCCGACCATCACTTGCATTCAAAACAATGTCTCTCATTTATTGGCAAATGTTCCTATCTGCTCGTCCCTAAACATCTATGCTCAGATATCTGGTCAGAATTGTCAGCGTGGTTTTATGTTGGGGATAGAACCATCGTATTCTTCTTTATAAAACAAAATAGTTTGAACAGTAAAATCATGCCTTTTTAGAATAAATGTTGAAATTTTATCTGCCATACCGGTATCCAGTATAATTTTCATCATCGCATATACAGAGGAAGAGCAGCTTTCAAACCGTTAATTTCAGCCAATCAACTTGAAATTTTAAATTCTATTCGAATTCCTATTTCTAAAACAGTTTCGTTTGGACATGTGCATTAGTGCCCATCTGGAACTCTGTCCGCTATATTATATCGTATGTGTACATGTAGCATACTGAAAGACAAACAGCTATCGATTTACTGTGCGGTCCATGGTGTTCATGTGAACACGCACAATTAGGTTGACCTGAATATTATAGAAAATAAAGGAATAATAATAATAATAATAAATCCTTTATTTTGCAAGGGTTGTACACAATTAGGGCCAAGGGAGCTAGTTTACATTGTGGCCCTTCAAACGTATGTACAGCATTAGTACATATAATTAAATGAATTATGATAAATATATAATATAAAACTGGTAACATATATTTGTTTGTAACACAATATAATAATAAACAATATAGTTATAAACTAACTTGGTTATATAAAAAGAATACTAATAAAAAAAAAATATAGAAAAAAAATAGATTTAGAATACAAATAGTACAGGTTTTATGGCGTGAAGTTAGATTTAAAAAATCTATATATGGATAATTTTACTGTTCTGTTTCCCTTCGGTTAGGCCTCGATGAATTTGTTTTGGTCTGAACTCAAAATCAAATATTTCTGTACGCGTTCGCCTGGATGTAGCATTCAAACTGGTTATGAACACATTGTGTTAAAATAGAGGCCTACAAAACACACCTGAGAAACGGCCAATCTCATGCTCTGTTTATATTTCTTGAGCTAAACGTTTACAAAGACTCGCCATTTAACGCCAGAGCTCGACAAACAGAGTCGCGTGGAAGTTCATTCATTAATACGAGCTATTGTGTGAATAGCGTGTACTGGTATAGGAAATTAATGAAGCGATTTATGTGGCGATCAGACACTGCTGTGCCCACGGGGTCATTTTTTACTCAGGATGAAAGGCATTTAAATTTAATTGTTACGGTGTATGCGCACATGAATGTGACAGATGCATTCCCCCTGTATAGTTAACCCCCTTTGTATCTCTATAGTACATCACCGATAGCATACATGTTTATAATCTGATTTTAAAATATTAATATTGATTGCTCGTAATTTCACGAGCTGGTGTTATTACATTGTTTTAAATTATCTTGCGTGACATTATGGCTCATAATATGTTCTCAAATCTTTATCCTTTGAAAACTGCCCGAAAGCATCCACAGCGAAACGTACACACGGGATATAGGCTAGCAGGCATATCAAATTGATATAACACACATTCTGGAAGGATGCATGTTGAACTCCCCTCAGTTCACTATCGCCCAGTCCCATAACCCTATATATTATGAAAACTCCCCGGGATCCATGGGCCATCACCCCTCCATGGCCACTTACAGGTAGCCTACCGGTAGTTTTCCTCTAATATGCAACGCGGTGTTTGTAGTCCACGATCTTTGAAAAATAATGTAGGATATTAGTCTCACCATATATGTAGCTAAGTAAAAGTATTTTTTATCTATCTAATATTTGAAAATAGAATTATTAAATTTGCTTCTTCTGTTTATAGAAACAGCATTTTATATTAAATTTCAATTTGAAAAGCTGCATCGTCTGGTAAAAATCTCCCCCCCCCCCCCTCCCATCAGTTATAAACTAGGAAGAACTAATCTTTGAATTTTAGGATGTTTATAATATGATTCACACAGATAAATTAGCATCATCATTAATCACCGTGATGAACTTTATAATATAGACGGATACCGATATTCTGACATTGAACATAATAACATCTGTATGATAGGGCTATGTATATGTATGTATAATATAGACGGATACCGGTATTCTGACATTGAACATGATAACTTCTGTATGATAGGGCTATGTATATGTATGTATAATATAGACGGATACCGATATTCTGACATTGAACATGATAACATCTGTATGATAGGGCTATGTATATGTATGTATAATATAGACGGATACCGGTATTCTGACATTGAACATGATAACATCTGTATGATAGGGCTATGTATATGTATGTATAATATAGACGGATACCGATATTCTGACATTGAACATGATAACTTCTGTATGATAGGGCTATGTATATGTATGTATAATATAGACGGATACCGATATTCTGACATTGAACATGATAACATCTGTATGATAACGAACGAAGTTCGGGACCGCGAAGCGGTCCCTAACGGAGTTCGTTAAATAGGTAACATACATGCATTACGTGAGACAAAATACAGATACAGAACTTAATCACAAACCAGTGTAAATCCATGTAAAGACGGACAATCACAGTAGTCTATCATGTTCAGATTTCATCGTTTGCGTGGGCGTATTTTGCGGGGGCTGCCATATTGGATTTGAGGCAGTGTGGGTAATAGCTAAAATTAGAACAGTATCGAAATTTAATCTAAAATATTTGTTATAGATTTGAAACAAAAAAAGGATAATATGCTAATAAATTCAAGGATGAATTCCCTTCCGATTCCCTTCCGACTGATAGAATATTTAGCGAAAACGCCCGAGTGTCGTCTGCACTTCGCGCACGCAAATGGTTACAGGTTGAGAATGCGGTCAGACCTCTTTTTCGCGAAAATGGCACTTCACATCAGTGCAGAAATTTCATAAAATTTAGTTCTACGGCAAGAAAAAGCTGTATAACGTGTCCATCTATAACAAGCTTATTTATTAGGCTTTGAAGATCTGATGTTTCGTAAAGAGATAATCGGTTGTTTATTTAAAAAATAAACATTTGCCACGGAATTGTGACATAACGCCGTAGCAAAATCAAGCCATTCAAGTTCTGTCGCTGACGTCCGCGTGATAAATTAGGTCATCCAAAGTTCGCAAAGAAAAGGGGGAAGGGGGTCACAACAAGCTGATTATCAATAGGGGTTTTTAATTATAACAGGCAAGAAATCATTTCCAAGTAAACAGGTACTAGTATCGTTCTCAAGTACATTGACTTGAGAACGATACTAGTACCTGTATCGAAACGTCGTCCTGAATAAACTAGAAGTTGTTATCCATAAGCAATTTGTTTATTTATCCAGATTCCTCATATTTAGACATGCATCCCCCCCCCCTCATATTTAGACATGCATTCCCCCCCCCCCCCCCCTTCCTATATATTTTTGTACTATGAGTTCGTACAAATGTTTAACAAAATTGAAATATTGACAAAAACAAATTTGGGGCATTTCTCTATTATTATTTATTCATTATTTTCTATAATTCGGCATGATAAAACAATAGCTACGGTACCGGTAGTATACATCCTATACGTTAACAACTATTACGTAGTCATAAATAAATAAATATTTTGATCCATACGATAGAATAGAATAGATGTTTATTTGCTAATTAGAACCTACATGAATGAGAAAAAAAACAACACCTATACATGAGGCGAACAATCAATAATGTAACATACACTTGCGCAATTCAATGGAATTCTTTATTAGCACAGATATGCTGAGATGAATTATGCATGTCAAAATAGTGCCCTGTTGAAGAGAAAGTAATTCATGGCAAAACCCAAGATATCTATTACAATATTTTACTAAATTATACAAATCTTGTTGAAAGTATCTTAAAATATTTCAGTGTGTTACACATTTGTAGTTATAATACAAAAAAAGGGGGGGGGGGAGGGGGAGTGGGGAATGTCCACAGAGGGAAATGTTTGAAGGAGGAAATATCTAGGGAAATGTCTACAGGGGTAAATGTCCTCAAGGTGGAATGTGGAAGCTATCAAACTTGTTTTTCATTTGTTTACAATAATTTGATTATATGTAACTATAAACATCGCAATATTTCTGTCCATTATATAATAATATCTCTCTTCGAACAGTTTGGCATTCTTAATCTTTCATTCAAGGATAAAATTAAAATAATTCTATCAGTTTCATTCCTCAAATTAATTTATAATGAAGAAGCATCCCAATATTTTGTGGTTTATATATTCGATCAACATACTTTATCCCAGATCCGATCCAGAGTATCAATTCTGATCGACTGTATTTGATTATACTGAAAATAATTCATATTTTCGGACCTTGAAATGTGTGAAACATATACTATATGGTATGCAGTCTGCTATGTCAGATAAAGAACAATACGTTTCCCGATTGATCAAATATTCAACGCATCATCCACAACCACAGCAATTCCAAACTTTTGGGTTGCCAGTATTTCATCAGAAATCACCAAGCCACAAACGACCAGGAAAATGAAAAAAACTCGCACTAGGCTGCGCCTATATGTATATAATTTTCAATGTCCCTTCTAAGCTTCCGTAATATAACAGTGACTATATATGGTTTGCGAAAAAAAAAAAATGATACGAAAAAGGCAAAGTCAGAAGCGAACAAAAGAAGTATACTTCGTTCGTTTCTAGGCTTTGCCTATTTCATATTATAACAGTGACTATATATGGTTTGCGAAAAAAAAAATGATACGAAAAAGGCAAAGTCAGAAGCGAACACAAGAAGTATACTTCGTTCGTTTCTAGGCTTTGCCTATTTCATATTAGGGCTATGTATATGTATGTATAATATAGACGGATACCGGTATTCTGGCATTGAACATGATAACATCTGTATGATAGGGATACATAGTGCTGATTTTTGCTCCAATGGTTAGACTGGTTTTATTTTGGTTTGATTGGGCACTCCCTCGTAGTACGATGGGCACTGGAGTAGTAGGAAAAGGCTAAATTGCCTCCTATTTGTGGAGCAGTCACTTCCGGTTGGGTGGAGTACTGGCCTCAGCCAATCAGAAGCGATTATTTTGACCGGGTGCATTATGGGACATATCCAAGATGGCGGCGTCTGCCTTCTGGTTCAAGATGGCGGCACGTCCGGTGTCGAAAACTGGCCATTTTGTCGGGATGTGGTCATCTAGTGTCGAAAACTGGACCCGGTATGGGTCCCGCTAGACGTTTTGGGGTCTAGGTGGGCCACTAGTGGTCCGATGGAGTCGTATGAGGTATCAATGTGAAGCATTCGCGAAGGAGCATCCGAGGGGATGGGTGTGACGTGGAACTGACGTCATTCTGCGCATGCGCAGTAGACAAAGCGTATGGAAATAGACGTTTTGGCATCTAGGGGAGCCCCTAATGGACCGATGGAGTTGTATGAGGTATCAATGTGAAGCCTATCTGAGGGGGCATCCGCCTGAACTAGTGTCTCGGTCGTGGTCAACATTCTGCGCATGCGCAGACAGGGAATTGTGGGAAAAGGGTATGGAAATAGACGTTTTGGGATCTAGGGGAGCCCCTAATGGGCCGATGGAGTTGTATGAGGTATCCATGTGAAGCCTATGTGAGGGGGGCATCCGCCTGGACTAGTGTCTCGGTCGTGTTCAACATTCTGCGCATGCGCAGACAGGGAATTGTGGGAAAAGGGTATGGAAATAGACGTTTTGTGGTCTGGATGGGCCACTAGTGGGCCGATGGGGTCAAGTGAGGTATCGTTGTGAAGGATACGTGAGGGGCCATCCGCCTGGACTAGTGTGTCGTTCGTGTTCAACATTCTGCGCATGCGCAGACAGGGAATTGTGTGAAAAGGGTATGGAAATAGACGTTTTGGGGTCTAGGTGAGTCCCTAGTGGGCCGATGGGGTCGAGTGAGGTATCGTTGCGAAGGATACGTGAGGGGGCATCCGCCTGGACTAGTGTGTCGATCGTTTTCGACATTCTGCGCATGCGCAGACAGGGAATTGTGGGAAAAGTGCATTGAAAGGAACGTTTTGGGGTCTAGGTGGACCACTAATGGTCTGATTGAGTCGAGTGAGGTATCAATGTGATGCATACGCGAGGGCGCATCCGCCTGGGTGGATGGGTGTTAGGAATATCGTCATTGTGCGCATGCGCAGGCAGGCGGTAGTATGGAAATAGACATTTTGAGGCCGATATGGACCACTATGGGTCCTCGGGGTGTAGACCACGACTTAAAGGGATGTCCACGTCACCTGTGACGTCACTGGTGACGTCATCAGTGAGAGTAGTAGCGAAAGCGGGAGTAGGGCTTTACTATGGGTTGTGGGGTCTCGTTTTTCTCGTCTCGCCGAGAAAAATACGATGGGCGGGTTCCCGGAGCGGAGCAGTGAAATTTTTGGGAAAAGTCACCGAGGTCTGTATATAGGCCCATAGGCTGGCCATGGGGGGTATAGGTCCAACCTGGGAAATTCACACACGTTCATTGTGATATGGGTTGCTTGGATTTGATTTTCACGTCTCGTCATTTAGAACACGATGGGAAGGGTCCCGGAGCGAAACGGTGAAATTTTTGGAAAAGTACCATATAGCCCATATAGTCCTATACTGGCTATGGGGGTATAGCTTCAACCTGGGAAATTCACACACGTTCATTGTGATATGGGTTGTTTGGTCTTGTTTTTCACGTCTCGTCATTTAGAACACGATGGGAAGGGTCCTGGAGCGCAACGGTGAAATTTTGGGAAAAGTACCATATAGCCCCATATAAGCTCCATACTGGATATATGGGGGTATAGGTTCAGCCTGGGAAATTCACACAACTTGTTTTTTGTGACCTGTGGCCTCCAACATCTCGCCCATCTCGGCGTCCATACTTTCTTTGAACAAATCCTTCCATAGCCTCGAGTTCACATTATGTTCTTCAACCTCGGGTTGGTCCTTCACGGTTGGGTGATATTCCGGGACTGGTGGTATGAAGAAGGCCCGCTGTACGGGGGTGGGTTGCTGCTTCACCAAATGTGGACTCGGTGGATGGTGTAGGGGCTGTGGTGATCCCTCGCCGGTAGCAGGTGGGTCGTCAGCCGGCGATCTTCGAGGGTATGGGCTTTTAAATCTACGAACAGGTAGCCGTACGGACGACTTGTCGCTTCTTGAAACGCCTGCATGAAATGGTCGATGTTCTGAGGATAAATTGGACTACCAAACACACGAATTTGTGCTCTGTCGATGGGGTTGGAGAACAACACAAAGTATTGGCAGTTCAAGGCAATATCTCTGGACGCCTTCCCTTGAGGAAAGAGATTCTGAGTCAAATAGATGACGGACAGATTGTGATGATGGGACCCTTTGGTGAATAGGTCGGCGATTTTCGAATTGTCCTTGGCCGCACTCATCAGATCATCGAGCACTACCACGTTGGTCTGCTCGGAATCGAAGTAATACGGTTCGTCTATGTCGTGAGGAATCCCTGGGACGAAACTCACATTCTGTAATCGCGTAGTTTCGTAGGCGGGCTGCCATTGGCTATAACACCAAACAACACGTGTCGGAGCTGGGATTGCCACATCTTCCTCTAAGAACTTCATTACCCAGGACGTCTTTCCACATGCCGTAGGGCCGCTCACCGTCATCGTATAGGGATGCTCTACTGCACTTGTTGGACCTATAGCGGGACTCGGCGGTGTCTCTTGGTTGTGTTTGCCTTGAACGTGCCTGAGCATACTATCGCGGCGAGAGAAGGTTCTCTGACAGAACGTACACGTACACGACATGTTGATCTGTCGACCAATACATAAGGACTGATGAGGGACACATGTTGATTCTTATATGTACAGACACCACCACCAACATCACCACCACACATTACCACACACACACACACACACACACCACCACCACCACCACCACCACCACCACCACCGCCACCACGGGCGTTGACGGCCGTCAACGCCCGGTGGTGGTGGTGGGAACTCCCGTGTGGCAGAGCTCTTGGATCGGAGCTCTTGGAGCTCAAAGCCTGTGGAGCTCAGATCTCGGAAGTGACATTTGCATACGACCTCTGTGATGTCACTTCCGCTTCCGTTCACCTGACCGGAACTGACCTTTGACCTCGGCGTGCAATTTTATCCGGTATTGTTAGCACGCGCCGGGGTCAAAGGTCAGTTCCAGTCACGTGAACGGAAGCGGAAGTGACATCACAGAGGTCGCATGCAAATGTCACTTCCGAGATCTGAGCTCCACAGGTTTAGAGCTCCAAGAGCTCCGATCCAAGAGCTCTGCCACACGGGAGTTCCCACCACCACCACCGGGCGTTGAAGCCCGTCAACGCCCGGTGGTGGCGGTGGTGGTGGTGGTACCACCGGGCGTTGACGCCCTCGCGCGTGTGAGTGAGTGAGTGAGTGAGTGAGTGAGTGAGTGAGTGATTGAGGGGTGCAAAACGCCCGTGAGGCGTCCCCAACGCCCATCTTAACGCATAGACGCACTGACGACGGTGAGTGAGTGAGTGAGTGAGTGGTCATATAAGGTCGTTTGTACACCATTAGCCTCAGTCTGTATCCATCCTTTGACCGGCGCGGCTCCCACAGCGTTGGTATGATGTAACATTGGGGAAAATAAACCATATGAAAATAACTTCTTGTTGTTGTTGTTCTCTCAAGTGTCATCCTTGTTGTTGTTGTTATTCTCTCTCCGGTCTATATCCGGATGTAAACCACAGATGAACAGGTCAGTACACGCATTCCTATCATTCAATATGACCTTGAACTATCACCTGATCTCCCCGTGATTCCCCAAATACAAATTGACATCTTCGCCCACCTCCGGGTCTCTTCGGTGACTTCCGTAACATCTTCGGTAACCTCCGTGTCTCTTCGGGCACCTCCGTGACATCTTCGGCCACCTCCGTGTCTTCCTCCGTCACTACCCGACTGTTCCCGTGTATACTCGGATGTACCCGGAACGTCCATCTCTACCCCAAACACACACCCACATACCCCCCAAAATGCCTGCTTTCTATACTACGGCCAGACTGCGCATGCGCAGACTATTGAAAACGGACGAACCATGAGTCGATACATTACAAACTCCACGAGAGCTTCAAAATAAGACCTCATACGACACCATAGGACCATTAGGGGCTCACCTAGACCCCAAAACGTTCACCCCGTATGGACCTATACTTCCATAGCCATGCAGTATAGGCCTATGGGCCTACCCAGGCCTCGGTGAACTTTTCCAAAAAATTCACCGTTTCGCTCCGGGACCCTTCCCATCGTGTTCTAAATGACGAGACGTGAAAAACAAATCCAAACAGCCCATATCACAATGAACGTGTGTGAATTTCCCAGGCTGAACCTATACCCCCATATATCCAGTATGGAGCTTATATGGGGCTATATGGTACTTTTCCCAAAATTTCACCGTTGCGCTCCAGGACCCTTCCCATCGTGTTCTAAATGACGAGACGTGAAAAACAAGACCAAACAACCCATATCACAATGAACGTGTGTGACTTTCCCAGGTTGAACCTATACCCCCATATAGCCAGTATAGGACTATATGGGCTATATGGTACTTTTCCAAAAATTTCACCGTTTCGCTCCGGGACCCTTCCCATCGTGTTCTAAATGACGAGACGTGAAAAACAAATCCAAGCAGCCCATATCACAATGAACGTGTGTGAATTTCCCAGGTTGGACCTATACCCCCCATGGCCAGCCTATGGGCCTATATACAGACCTCGGTGACTTTTCCCCAAAATTTCACCGCTTCGCTCCGGGACCCCTCCCATCGTGTTTTTCTCGGCGAGACGAGAAAAACGAGACCCCACAACCCATAGTAAAGCCCTACTCCCGCTTTCGCTACTACTCTCACTGATGACGTCACCAGTGACGTCACAGGTGACGTGGACATCCCTTTAAGTCGTGGCCTACACCCCGAGGACCCATAGTGGTCCATATCGGCCTCAAAATGTCTATTTTCATACTACCTCCTGCCTGCGCATGCGCAGAATGACGATATTCCTAACACCCATCCACCCAGGCGGATGCGCCATCACGTATGCATCACAATGATACCTCACTCGACTCAGACCATTAGTGGCCCACCTAGACCCCAAAACGTTCCTTCCAATGCACTTTTCCCACAATTCCCTGTCTGCGCATGCGCAGAATGTCGAAAACGATCGACACACTAGTCCAGGCGGATGCCCCCTCACGTATCCTTCGCAACGATACCTCACTCGACCCCATCGGCCCACTAGGGACTCACCTAGACCCCAAAACGTCTATTTCCATACCCTTTTCCCACAATTCCCTGTCTGCGCATGCGCAGAATGTTGAACACGAACGACACACTAGTCCAGGCGGATGCCTCCTCACGTATCCTTCACAACGATACCTCGCTTGACCCCATCGGCCCACTAGTGGCCCATCCAGACCACAAAACGTCTATTTCCATACCCTTTTCCCACAATTCCCTGTCTGCGCATGCGCAGAATGTTGAACACGACCGAGACACTAGTCCAGGCGGATGCCCCCCTCACATAGGCTTCACATGGATACCTCATACAACTCCATCGGCCCATTAGGGGCTCCCCTAGATGCCAAAACGTCTATTTCCATACCCTTTTCCCACAATTCCCTGTCTGCGCATGCGCAGAATGTTGACCACGACCGAGACACTAGTTCCCCTAGATCCCAAAACGTCTATTTCCATACGCTTTGTCTACTGCGCATGCGCAGAATGACGTCAGGTCCACGTCACACCCATCCCCTCGGATGCTCCTTCACGAATGCTTCACATTGATACCTCATACGACTCCATCGGACCACTAGTGGCCCACCTAGACCCCAAAACGTCTAGCGGGACCCATACCGGGTCCAGTTTTCGACACTAGATGACCACATCCCGACAAAATGACCAGTTTTCGACACCGGACGTGCCGCCATCTTGAACCAGATGGCAGACGCCGCCATCTTGGATATGTCCCATAATGCACCCGGTCAAAATACTCGCTTCTGATTGGCTGAGGGCAGTACTCCACCCAACCGGAAGGGACTGCTCCACAAATAGGAGGCAATTTAGCCTTTTCCTACTACTCACTGGTTATACAGAGCATGCCGCGCAACCCTTACCTCAGACAAACAGTCGGATTGGAACTCCTGCCCTAGAGCCACACAATACCTTTATTATTCTGTCGATCAGGCGAAATTTGCTGATCAGCTGATCTTATAAGTTCGTTAAAAACCTGTCATGTCTCGATATGACAAAAATGCAAAATTTCGTATACATTTAAATTTCAAAGCTATCACATTTCAAATAGGTGTGCATGCATGGCGCAAGTTGTGGTGTCTTGATTATGTCAAGTGCATCCGTTGCCAAGCTGTGCACGCGCATACTATATCCGTGTATAATTTCAACGAATAGAACTTCACTAACAGCCCATACAGTTCCGATAAGCTGGTACACCAGGATATATTTTTTTACCCCTCATACTGTTTACCCGATTGACTGTGATTCATGCCGACATCAGGAAAATCATTTGCTGGATGGAAGTGATGATTGTCTAGATTATATCATATTCAAGCTAACAAGGAATTAGTCTCTCTCCAAGTATTATTTTACCCTTCCGAGACCACTGCTCATATCATAACCCCAGTGTGTGATATGATGCCAGTCAGCATGGCTTTTTGATTCAGTATATTAATTTCTAGTTAATTTCTAATTTAACTAGTTCAGCAAAACTCCTGTTTGATCAGATTACATTATCACAATTTCCACTTAGTATAGATATACAGATAAATAATATATTTTCTCTATAATTTCTATTTTCTTGATATGTATATTTCTTATGATTGATTCATATACATAATTAACCTTGCTATATATAGTTTTCGATCGCATGGAGAAGAAACCTGAAAAAATGAATCTTGTTAATCCCCATTAGAGCGGATATTCTGCGGGCCTGCATCACGTTGGCCTTGTAAGCTTGTCAATCTGAATTTTGTGAATTGGGATCGTTTTCAGTCGTTTCAACTATAAAAGAGATTAGAAATTATCAAGTGACATGTAATGTGATAAAGGTACTTGTATTCTATTTGACCAAAACTGCTGTGAAAAAAAAAAAAAAAAAAAATGGTGTACGCACAAGAATAGGTTGTTATATCTTGGCAGAAATCTTTGACTATAGTTCCAATTTTCTCTAATATAATACATTCTCATGGTAATTACGTTCTTAGGTTAAACGGAAGACATAATGGGATGATTACATGAACTAAAATTATCCAGGATTTCATTATTTTATACAATGCTCCTCAAAATTAATTTGATAGACAATAATAAATATGAGTTTGGAGGAAAACTGGGGGTTAATTTTTATTCTGTTCACTGCATATCGGACGGATTAACAACTAAAAATGTAGAGTGATTGAAAGTAAATGATGAACCCCCTCCACAGAATGAATCGACACAAACTATTTGATGCCTTTAATCTTTGAGGAAGTCTCATCGGAGCAATCTGATAATGACGTGAAAGGGTTAATTGAAGGTCAGTAACAGACTATAGTCCGTTTTACTCAATCCAATTAGTAAAGTTATTTCTGTAACCGGTTAACCTGGGACAAATGAGCCATTCCAATCCCCTATAGATGATTTTGCTACGATACTCCCCCATGTAAATAAATGTTTTGCTAGAATTCTTAGCCCCTTTTCCGCTTTCTGAATTTCTTTAGGCGATTCTTTTCAACTGGAATGGCCGAATGGCCACACCAACAAACGGCAAACTGATTCAATTGTTTCACGGTTCGCGACGGATATTCCACCTTGTATCAATTCATTTCATTTTGTATTAAAATATGAGAACTGTCTGTTCAATATGGAAATTATAGCAATAGCACAACTCAATAGTTGACCAAAGCAGAGATATAGTATTCCGTCAAAGAGCCAAGGTCACTTTGCCCAGGTGGTGGCCCATAAATACTGCGCACTACCACGCATCCAACCTGCCGAATGGACGGTAAACAAAGGTGGCATACTACGCACTGCACTCAGACAAGGAATGTTTAATGCCAATCAAAGAAAATTATTTATTGAATGGAGTTTATTGACAAATAGTTGCTATTAACACAAAATATTCTTGTAGTACCGGTATATAACCCATTTGCGTACACTTCACCATCCATAAGTAGCTAAATAATATATAGCCCTGTATATGTATGAGGGCTATAGGTCGGCCCCAGTCACCTCCAGCGAGGGTTTTAGATAATTTTATTACGAATCACCCACCTCTGAGTCTCTATCCCCTCTTGCGCACTATTTTAAAATCTTGCGCACTATTGTGAAATAGTAACGCATATATTGCCGTCTGAATTTTTCAGTCGACAACTTCCACTTTATACGCGCCATGTTCAATTGCAAACGGCCTAGCACACATATACCGTGACGTCACCAACATGGCGCGTAGAGAGTTGAAGTTTTCGACTGGAAAATTCAGACGGCGATATATGCGTCACTATTTCACAATAGTGCGCAAGATTTTAAAATAGTGCGCAGGAGGGGATAGAGATTAGATGTACGGCAGTTTCAGAGGTGGGTGATTCGTAATAAAATTATCTAAAACCCTCGCTGGAGGTGACTGGGGCCGACCTATATCCCTCATACTCGTGAGGGCTATATATTATTTAGCTATCCATAAGATGGCTTGCGAATCGTGTGTCGCCATTATCGCGGAGCGATATTACATACTTTACCGTCTACTGTTCGGTCTTCATCCGGCAGAGAACAAACTGGAGAAATCTGACAAATTACATGTTTTTCATACCACTTCTAAAACATATATTGCCGGGCTTACACGGGATACAGATATGAATAACTTCTGTGTCATCCAAGAGGTGTTGTAGGTCTGTAGTTTTGAAAAACAGAACAGCACATGACTTGAAAATGGCGGGTAACGTTGGGGTTACCAAGCTCTACCAGGCATTCATTACGTTCTGCTTCGTGCCTCTCCATTTAGCCTGTAAGGGTCTCACGGACTTTGCCGGAGTTGACCCAAGGTCATCTGTGGCCACAGTAAACGAACATGACGATCGTCTAACTGGGCGAATTAATATCAGCCGCGATTCACCGATATATATTTCCGCAACATATAGTTCTGAGGTAATTTGTCAAAAAGCTGCCTTCAAACTGTGTGACGCTGCCATTATGTAACACACTGAATATCCGTTAGGTATATTTCAAGATAAATATACGTTTTGCGATAAGTAAAACAGTTAGACAGAACAGTTCTTGGTTTCTGCAGGAATCGTGCAAAAGATGGTGAGACCCCTACAGGGGTAAATGCAGCGTAGCGCAAAGCACCCTGGGAGAGGATGTGGGGGTTACGTCGGTAGAGTTCACCTGATTGGCTGACGACATCACGTGGGGTTGTTTTTGGAGGAATCCCCGTTATATTTGCCGAAAGTAGGCTGAAAATGGATACACACGATCCCAGGGTCACTCTTACCGCGTATAGATGACCCAGATGATCACAGGTTGGTAAACAACCGTGACTGAAAATAAGCAGATCAAATATGCAGGTGTTACGAATTCGTATTGCAGAGATTATATCTACAGCAGTTTATACTCATTGGTGTCCATGATCTGAATAAACTGAAACAAAAATGTGCGGAAACTTTTTCTGGCAACAGTAGGCCTAACAGACATCACCAGTAGTCACTTGTGGACAGCCCAATGCTAAACAAGTCTGTATCTGTTGCCACATCATTGCAGAGGGCGAAGCATTTGTCTCTCTTTGTTCTCGTGTTTTTGTGGTATATATGTGAGTAGTATACAGCGAGGATAAGTCCTCCCATTGACCTGGCGTAAGAATCTGGCGTCGAGGTCAAGTGCATTATAGTACCGGCAAAAACCGGCAAAAGAGTGCGCCGTCTCAAAAAGGACGCCGTCTCATATGGAGGTCATGTGATGGTCAATTGCATGGGGCATGTATTCCTCCGCACTGATGTGGTCTGGCGGTGATGCGGTCTGTCTCCGCGGACAGAAATTAGTCCCCAGACTTCAAATACGCTGCATGGACCGATTGGGTCGAGTGAGGTGTCAAAGTGAAGCGCTCCTCCAGGACCATATGGAATGCATGTACAGACTTGTATCTGGGGTTTTTTCCATCATGCGGCGGTCACGTGATTAGGAGTGCATGTGCGGACTTGTATGCCGTTGGGGACTTGGGGTCCCTACGGAAGGATTTTGCAAGTCATGGGTGGGTGTATGTAAAATGAGGATTTGTCTCGAAAATATAAAAAGCGGAACACGGACTTTACCCCTACAATAGAGGAAAACCCCTATCAATCCTATCCCAAAGGGCTAATATCGGTCCCCGGACATATCGGGTTCTGCCTGGAGTGGGTGTATGTAAATTTAGAATTTGTTTCGAAAATATAAAAAGCGCAACACGGACTTTACCGCTACAATAGAGGAAAACCCCTATCAACCCTATCCCAAAGGGCGAATATTGGTCACTGGCTTATCGGGGCCTGCTGAGAGAGGTAGGGTGGGGGAGTGGGTGCATGTAAATTGAGGATTTGTCCCCGAAAATATAAAAAGCGGAACACGGACTTTACCCCTACAATAGAGGAAAACCCGTATCAACCCTATCCCAAAGGGCTAATATCGGTTCCCGGGCTTATCGGGTTCTGCCTAGAGTGGGTGTATGTAAATTTAGGATTTGTCCCGAAAATATAAAAAGCGGAGCACGGACTTTACCGCTACAATAGAGGAAAACCCCTATCAACCCTATCCCAAAGGGCGAATATCGGTCCCTGGCTTATCGGGACCTGCTGAGAGAGGTCGGGTGGGGGAGTGGGTGCATGTAAATTGAGGATTTGTCCCGTAAATATCAAAAGCGGAACACGGACTTTACCCCTAAAATAGGGGAAAACTCCTATCAACCACGTCTAGTGGGGCTTATCGGAGCCTGCCTATCAAGTCAATGGGATGGGTGCATGTAAAATTAGGATTTGTCCCGAAAATATAAAAAAGTGGAACACGGACTTTACCCCTAAAATAGGGGAAACCCCCTATCAACTCTAGCCGAAAGGGCTAATATCGGTCCCCGGGCTTATCGTGGCCTGCCTATCAAGACAATGGGGTGGGTGCATGTAAAATTAGGATTTTTTTCCCGAAAATATAAAAAGCGGACCACGGACTTTACCCCTACAATAGGGGTCTGTATTACACAATATACAGGCCTGTGTGGGGTATGGGCATGGTAATTTTTTTTTGCATTTTACTATGGGTTGTGGGGTCTCGTTTTTCTCGTCTCGCCACGAAAAACAGGATGGGCGGGGTTCTGGAGCGAATCGGTGAAATTTTTCGAAAAGTCACGGAGGTCTGTATATAGGCCCATATAGCTTGATACTGGCTATGGAAGGGATAGGTCCAGCCTGGGAAATTCACACACGTTCATTGTGATATGGGTTGTTTGGATTTGTTTCTCACGTCTCGTCATTTAGAACACGATGGGCAAAGTGTTGGAGCGAAACGGTGAAATTTTTGAAAAAAGTCACGGAGGTCTGTATATAGCCCCATAGGCTGGCTATGGGAGGGATAGGTCCAGCCTGGGAAATTCACACACGTTCATTGTGATATGGGTTGTTTGGATTTGCTTTTCACGTCTCGTCATTTAGAACATGATGGGAAGGTTCCCGGAGCGAAACGGTGAAATTTTTGGAAAAAGTCGCCGATGTCTGGGAAGGTCCATATGGCTCCATACGGGCTATGGAGGTATAGGTCCATACTGGGTGAACGTTTTGGGTCTAGGTGAGCCCCTAATGATCCTATGGTGTCGTATGAGGTCTTATTTTGAAGCTCTCGTGGAGGAGCATCCGACTGGACTAATGGTTTGTCCGTGTTCAATAGTCTGCGCATGCGCAGTCTGGCCGTAGTATAGAAAGCAGGCATTTTGGGGGTATGTGGGGGTGTGTTTGGGGTAGAGATGGACCGCGATGGGTCCGAATGGGTTGTGCAATGTGTCAAAGGGAAGCTTGTGTGGGGTAGAGTCAGAATGGCGTGTTTGTAAGTGCAAGTCGCGTCAATCTGCGCATGCGCAGTTGGTTGTAGTAAGTAAAGTGGCCATTTTGGGGCAGTGCAGGAAGGTATTTGGTGTAGAGATGGACCATCCTTGGTCCGAATGCGTCCTGGGAGGTGTTATGTTGTAGTTCTCGGGGTGTAGACCCCGATTTGAGGGATGTTCACGTCATCTGTGACGTCATCGGTGACGTCATCAGTACGAGTAGTAGCCAAAGTGAGCATTTCGGGGCGATGAAAGAAGGTATTTGGTGTAGAGATGGCCCTTTCTTGGTCCGAATGGGTCGTCGGAGGTGTCATGTTGTAGCTCTCGGGGTGTAGATCCCGATTTGAGGAATGTCCACGTCATCTGTGACTTCATAGGTGACGTCATCAGTACGAGTAGTAGCGAAAGTGGGCATTTTGGGGCAGTGAAAGAAGGTATTTGGTGTAGAGATGGCCCATTCTTGGTCCGAATGCGTCCTGTGGGGTGTCATCTTGTAGTTCTCGGGGTGCAGACCACGATTTGGGGGATGTTCACGTCATCTGTGATGTCATTGGTGACGTCATCAGTAGGAGTAGTAGACAAAGTGGGCATTTTGGGGCAGTGAAAGAAGGTATTTGGTGTAGAGATGGACCATCCTTGGTCCGAATGCGTCGTGGGAAGTGTCATCTTGCAGTTCTCGGGGTTTAGGCTCCAGTTGAGGGATGTCCACAGCATCTGTGACGTCATCGGTGACGTCATCAGTACGAGTAGTAGCGAAAGAACATGTTTTATAATTGGCTCAGTGCCAATTTTTTCCCACGATTTGCGGGATGTCCACAGCATCTGTGACGTCATTGGTGACGTCATCAGTACGAGTAGTAGCCAAAGTGGGCATTTTGGGGCAGTGAAGGAAGGTATTTGTTGTAGAGATGGACCATCCATATCTGTCATGCATTATACCATATCTTTGCTGTGACGTGATCGGTGACGTCATCAGTACGAGTAGTAGCGAAAGTACATGGTGTAGACTACAACTTGAGTGATTTCCTTGTGATCTGTGACGTCATTTGTGACGTCATCAGTACGAGTGGTAGCGAAATTTTGATTAGTCGTCCAATACATATGGAATGATGAGGGACACGAGTTAATCTCTATATGTACAGACACTACCACACACCAATAATACCACCACACACACACACACACTACCACACACCACCACCAACACCACCACCGCTCGTCAACGCCCGGTGGTGGTGGTGGTAGCTCCCGGGGCTCGGAGCTCCGGAGCTACGCTGTATTATACAATCGAATAGCGGTTGTCTTGAATAACAACAAGTTCAGCAAGGTTCATACAGTTTATTATCCCCGGGTACGTTTAGTATGTTCACAACAAAGCCAATTGAAATATAAAACACCATGTTTTATTATTTAACGCACCGTCACATTAGGTACAAGTTTTTACTGAGCTCTATTCAACGATCAGCATGTAGACATATAGAGTATCATCCTCACGAGCCAGTGTATCGATCGATCTGTTGTGATCATTACACTGGCTTGGTTAGTTACCCATACGAGTTCTGGATATAAATAGATCAAGGGGTTTTCCCCTGAATCAACCCAATCAGTGAACGCGCTAAGCTAGTTGATTAGGCCAATCCGCTGCGAGGTATGAGATGTGACAGGTTTCAATTTCATCGCGGACCAAACTGCTTTGATGTCAAGCGGAAATCGACATCGAAACTCAAAGCAAAAACCGCAGGCTGAGGATACCGACATGCAAATTCAAAACAAGCGCGGGGGATGAAATGTACGAGATGTATAATAGAGGCGTCGACATATACATAATTAACCTTGCTATATATAATTTTCGATCGCATGGAGAAGAAACCTGAAAAAAATGAATCTTGTTAATTCCCATTAGAGCGGATATTCTGCGGGCCTGCATCACGTTGGCCTTGTAAGCTTGTCAATCTGAATTTTGTGAATTGGGATCGTTTTCAGTCGTTTCAACTATAAAAGAGATTAGAAATTATCAAGTGACATGTAATGTGATAAAGGTACTTGTATTCTATTTGACCAAAACTGCTGTGAAAAAAAAAAAAAAAAAAAATGGTGTACGCACAAGAATAGGTTGTTATATCTTGGCAGAAATCTTTGACTATAGTTCCAATCTTCTCTAATATAATACATTCTCATGGTAATTACGTTCTTAGGTTAAACGGAAGAAATAGTGGGATGATTACATGAACTAAAATTATCCAGGATTTCATTATTTTATACAATGCTCCTCAAAATTAATTTGATAGACAATAATAAATATGAGTTTGGAGGAAAACTGGGGGTTAATTTTTATTCTGTTCACTGCATATCGGACGGATTAACAACTAAAAATGTAGAGTGATTGAAAGTAAATGATGAACCCCCTCCACAGAATGAATCGACACAAACTATTTGATGCCTTTAATCTTTGAGGAAGTCTCATCGGAGCAATCTGATAATGACGTGAAAGGGTTAATTGAAGGTCAGTAACAGACTATAGTCCGTTTTACTCAATCCAATTAGTAAAGTTATTTCTGTAACCGGTTAACCTGGGACAAATGAGCCATTCCAATCCCCTATAGATGATTTTGCTACGATACTCCCCCATGTAAATAAATGTTTTGCTAGAATTCTTAGCCCCTTTTCCGCTTTCTGAATTTCTTTAGGCGATTCTTTTCAACTGGAATGGCCGAATGGCCACACCAACAAACGGCAAACTGATTCAATTGTTTCACGGTTCGCGACGGATATTCCACCTTGTATCAATTCATTTCATTTTGTATTAAAATATGAGAACTGTCTGTTCAATATGGAAATTATAGCAATAGCACAACTCAATAGTTGACCAAAGCAGAGATATAGTATTCCGTCAAAGAGCCAAGGTCACTTTGCCCAGGTGGTGGCCCGTAAATACTGCGCACTACCACGCATCCAACCTGCCGAATGGACGGTAAACAAAGGTGGCATACTACGCACTGCACTCAGACAAGGAATGTTTAATGCCAATCAAAGAAAATTATTTATTGAATGGAGTTTATTGACAAATAGTTGCTATTAACACAAAATATTCTTGTAGTACCGGTATATAACCCATTTGCGTACACTTCACCATCCATAAGTAGCTAAATAATATATAGCCCTATATATGTATGAGGGCTATAGGTCGGCCCCAGTCACCTCCAGCGAGGGTTTTAGATAATTTTATTACGAATCACCCACCTCTGAATCTCTATCCCCTCCTGCGCACTATTTTAAAATCTTGCGCACTATTGTGAAATAGTAACGCATATATTGCCGTCTGAATTTTTCAGTCGACAACTTCCACTTTATACGCGCCATGTTCAATTGCAAACGGCCTAGCACACATATACCGTGACGTCACCAACATGGCGCGTAGAGAGTTGAAGTTTTCGACTGGAAAACTCAGACGGCGATATATGCGTCACTATTTCACAATAGTGCGCAAGATTTTAAAATAGTGCGCAGGAGGGGATAGAGATTAGATGTACGGCAGTGTAACGGTTAACCGTTTGTGATTGGACCGTTCGAATCGGAGGGGAGTGTGTCACCGCTGGAAGGATGGAAGAGCCAGTTCGGGAGCGGAAATACATTTCCCCGTGTTTCTCGCTTACCAGAGCGAGATAGGTGTTGCCTTGTATGTGTAAAATTCTTTACGGACTATGGATTGGGATGGCATTCCCATTTATGGACTATGAACTGTAATTTCGCTGTGAAGGCGATTTTCCGGGTTTCGCAACGTCTCCGGGGGGGTGGAGAAGAGCCCCGGCTATATAAGCTCGTGAGACATTCCAACCGGGGAGAGACCAGAAAGACAGAGCTAGAGGAACCACGTCCAGGTACAGCCTGTAGCTTTCGATTTTGGCGTAATTTACGGTTGGGCCGTAAATGCAGTGTTTTGGCCTGGGAGTCTAAAAGATTATAAATCCTGTAGTGTGTACAACCTGTGAAAGACACGTACAACCAATGTGAATTCGTTGGTTTGCCTTTTCAATGCGGCAACGTGTTTGCGCGGTGTGCATAATTTAGGGAACACGACAGTGTGGCGTGTTGTATGTAGTTTTGGGGTATTGGATAATACTGTAATGAGACATGTGTTTGCCTGTAGCACATTTAGGCAACTTGCATGGTCTAACTTCAGTATAAAATAGGGCTTTTAGGTCTATACCAGTAGGTTGATAATTTCGACATTATTGCTGTGCTATCCCGCTGCACTGGGACTAAAGCCACAATATTTATGGTCGATCTTGTTGACCGTGAAGCGGTATATGACAAGAGTCAGGGATTCCCTCCACCCCCAGAAATATGCAACTGCACTAAATACAGAGATAAATAAGCCAAACTCCCACTGCCATAATACAACGACGCAGCCGGCCGTGCAACGCTATACGGGCGAGAACGAGCACCGTGATTACAGCCGGGCGGAGAAAGTCAAGTTACAGGCGGGCGTGCTGCTTTCATCAAGAAACGTCGGTCAATCGTGTATTCCGGGGGCCCAGCAAAAAGGTCGCAGACGGCTACACGAACGGCGTCCAGCTGGAAAGAGACAAGTACAGATCACCGATCTTACAGGACAGAAAGATACAGCACACGGAGCACACAAGAAACAAACAGAACACAGATTCCAGAAGGATATGTGTATTTATCACACATTACAAGCAAATTAAGACACACAGATCATAAACAGTACAGTACAAGTCCCGACATACAGATCACAGATTATACAGTCAAGAAAGCTACAGAACACAGATCCCACAGGAAGGATATGTGTATTTATCACACATTAAGGAAAGATACACAGAGCACAGACAACACAGAAAAAGACAAGACTTCCAGATCACAGACCACACAGCAAAGGCAAGATACGGTGCAGGCGGGCCTCGTTTTACCGATGTAAAAGTGGTAACAAGACTTACAGACTGTACAGTCAAGCCAAGGCACAGATTACAGCGGTAAAGAACAGACAGGGTCAAAGACAAGATACAAGTTACAGACAGTAAAGAAAAGACAAGGCACAGCACAGACAGACTTCCCCTTCCGAGAAACGTTGACTAAACGTGAAATCTACAGACCTGCGACCGGGTCGCCAAAGGTCGCAGAAGGTCGCAAATTACAAGCGTCTAGTCCGTCATTCATAATCCAGCCGTCGTCCATTAGAGAATATCCGCGTCCATAATCCAAAGACCTATTCCATTTCCATATAACAGTATTAGCACCAAATTCAAAAAGACAATCATAGTATACATAAACATAGGCTTGCTTCCTGCAAGAGAGAAGCGGTCAACAGTTTTCAATGATGCCGGCAAGACATCATGATGTTCCAAAAATATCAAATCCGTATCGCTGATCAGTATTCTTAATCCATAATATTCGCTATAGAGTCGTCATCTAAAAAAAGATGTATCTCAGTCACGCTTTGATTGTGACTGTTCATATGAGTACCATGAGGATCTTGAAGTACATGGGCTCATACGGCCCCTAGCCCCGGGTTAAGCGGAATTAGACACAAGTTACGAAACGTAGCGCCATAGATCTTGCACGCTACGTTCGTATTTTGCTATCAGCATGCGATATGTATCGCCAAATTTGAGAAACTTTGAGTGGAGGCGCTTGGTGGAATAGCCCTGTTTTATAAGTTTCTGCAACAATGTTTTGTGACGTTGATTAAAATCATCACATTTAACACAGGATCTAGCAAATGCTACTAAGCGAGATATGTATACGCCATATGCAGGTCCCACTGGAATATTACTATCCAGAAAGGGATAGTTTACGATGTCGAAATTGTAATCATCTCTTTTGTCCGGGTCGCAGAGGGTCGGCATCGACAGTCTACATACAGTAATGATGTTTTATCGGTACCAGATGAAATGGTAATACCAGATATACCCAAGTAATTGTCCTGACGGTCCCTGAGAGTTGAGTGGTGCGTGATACTTACCTGAGAGATCGTCGTGAAGTTGTGTAGTCACAGGCGTGTCTATAGACGGGTCGCAGCAGCCGTAAGGGTTGAGACGCCGGGCTATACTTACCTGTGCGGGAAGCAGACTGGTGAGCTGACAAGTTAGGGTCAGGCTCCGACGACTGGGGGTGAAGAACACGCCGGGTTGCCACGTCTCTGGAGAGAGCGTCACTGCCGTGACGTTCCAACGACTGGGTGTCGTATCTGGAGAGAGCGTTACCGCGTAACGTTCCAACGGGCCGTGACGTTTCAGCGACTTGGGGCCATATCTGGAGAGAGCGTCACTGCCGTGACGTTCCAACGCCTGAGGGTATATATATATTGGGGAGAACGTTACCGCCGTAACGTTCCAACGGGCCTGGACGTTTCAACGACTGGGTGTCTTGTCTGGAGAGAGCGTTATATCCTTAACGTTCCAACGACGGGGTGCCATCCCTGGAGAGAGCGTTACACCCGTAACGTTCCAACGACGGAGGAAGAGAAGGGCCAGCAGCCAGGCCGCCCTTATCCCCAGAAGAGAAGGGCCAGCAGCCAGGCCGCCCTTATCGCTCATAGACATAAAGCACTATATTAACTATAAAGTTATATGCATACACCCCCATATATATATTATTGCCATATAACATCAAGCTTAAACTGCACACATTCTCCTCTATTATCCACATATACACCAGGGATACGTATCCGTTAACTCTATGTGCACACACCAAGTGTACGTATCCGTTAACTTTATATGCACACACCAAGTGTACGTATCCGTTAACTCTATGTGCACACACCAAGTGTACGTATCCGTTAACTTTATATGCACACACCAAGTGTACGTATCCGTTAACCTTATATGCACACACCAAGTGTACGTATCCGTTAACTTTATATGCACACATCCTCTCACATCACGTGTATATATACATCAAGTTTATTTGCATACACTCTCCTAGTGTCTGTACATATATGTAAATATCATAACGTTACATCTCCTTAGACATTCTGTCTAAGCCACGCGGTTCTACGCTATTATTTGTAACCGCGTATACTATTTGTGCAGAATATACCATAATATACCTTTACATTAGCGTCAGTCATCCTTGTAGGGTTGTGATCATCTCTTCGAGCCCCGGATCTCTACTAGTGAAGGGGTTAACGACGGTGACGACCAGAATGCCAGTGGGCAATCCCGGTTATTGATTCGTTTTCTCGTAAACACCACGACTGGCCCTGCTCGTACACGTTACAGCAGTTTTAGAGGTGGGTGATTCGTAATAAAATTATCTAAAACCCTCGCTGGAGGTGACTGGGGCCGACCTATATCCCTCATACTCGTGAGGGCTATATATTATTTAGCTATCCATAAGATGGCTTGCGAATCGTGTGTCGCCATTATCGCGGAGCGATATCACATACTTTACCGTCTACTGTTCGGTCTTCATCCGGCAGAGAACAAACTGGAGAAATCTGACAAATTACAGGTTTTTCATACCACTTCTGAAACATATATTGCGGGGCTTACACGAGATACAGATATGAATAACTTCTGTGTCATCCAAGAGGTGTTGTACACATGTGAGATACATCATTCTTTAGATGACGACTTTACAACGAATATTATGGATTAAGAATACTGATCAGCGATACGGATTTGATATTTTTGGAACATCATGATGTCTTGCCGGCATCATTGAAAACTGTTGACCGCTTCTCTCTTGCAGGAAACAAGCCTATGTTTTTGTATACTATGATTGTCTTTTTGAATTTGGTGCTAATACTGTTATATGGAAAATGGAATAGGTCTTTGGATTATGGACGCGGATATTCTCTAATGGACGACGGCTGGATTATGAATGACGGACTAGACGCTTGTAATTGTAGGTCTGTAGTTTTGAAAAACAGAACAGCACATGACTTGAAAATGGTGGGTAACGTTGGGGTTACCAAGCTCTACCAGGCATTCATCACGTTCTGCTTCGCGCCTCTCCATTTAGCGCTGTAAGGGTCTCACGGACTTTGCCGGAGTTGACCCAAGGTCATCTGTGGCCACAGTAAACGAACATGACGATCGTCTAACTGGGCGAACTAATATCAGCCGCGATTCACCGATATATATTTCCGCAACATATAGTTCTGAGGTAATTTGTCAAAAAGCTGCCTTCAAACTGTGTGACGCTGCCATTTTGTAACACACTGAATATCCGTTAGGTATATTTCAAGATAAATATACGTTTTGCGATAAGTAAAACAGTTAGACAGAACAGTTCTTGGTTTCTGCAGGGATCGTGCAAAAGACGGCGAGACCCCTACAGGGATAAATGCAGCGTAGCGCAAAGCACCCTGGGAGAGGATGTGGGGGTTACGTCGGTAGAGTTCACCTGATTGGCTGACGACATCACGTGGGGTTGTTTTTGGAGGAATCCCCGTTATATTTGCCGAAAGTAGGCTGAAAATGGATACACACGATCCCAGGGTCACTCTTACCGCGTATAGATGACCCAGATGGTCACAGGTTGGTAAACAACCGTGACTGAAAATAAGCAGATCAAATATGCAGGTGTTACGAATTCGTATTGCAGAGATTATATCTACAGCAGTTTATACTCATTGGTGTCCATGATCTGAATAAACTGAAACAAAAATGTGCGGAAACTTTTTCTGGCAACAGTAGGCCTAACTGACATCACCAGTAGTCACTTGTGGACAGCCCAATGCTAAACAAGTCTGTATCTGTTGCCACATCATTGCAGAGGGCGAAGCATTTGTCTCTCTTTGTTCTCGTGTTTTTGTGGTATATATGTGAGTAGTATACAGCGAGGATAAGTCCTCCCATTGACCTGGCGTAAGAATCTGGCGTCGAGGTCAAGTGCATTATAGTACCGGCAAAAACCGGCAAAAGAGTGCGCCGTCTCAAAAAGGACGCCGTCTCATGTGGAGGGCATGTGATGGTCAAGTGGTGCATGGGGCATGTATTCCTCCGCACTGATGTGGTCTGGCGGTGATGCGGTCTGTCTCCGCGGACAGAAATTAGTCCCCAGACTTCAAATACGCTGCATGGACCGATTGGGTCGAGTGAGGTGTCAAAGTGAAGCGCTCCTCCAGGACCATATGGAATGCATGTACAGACTTGTATCTGGGTTTTTTCCCATCATGCGGCGGTCACGTGATTAGGAGTGCATGTGCGGACTTGTATGCCGTTGGGGACTTGGGGTCCCTACGGAAGGATTTTGCAAGTCATGGGTGGGTGTATGTAAAATGAGGATTTGTCTCGAAAATATAAAAAGCGGAACACGGACTTACCCCTACAATAGAGGAAAACCCCTATCAATCCTATCCCAAAGGGCTAATATCGGTCCCCGGACATATCGGGTTCTGCCTGGAGTGGGTGTATGTAAATTTAGAATTTGTCCCGAAAATATAAAAAGCGGAACACGGACTTTACCGCTACAATAGAGGAAAACCCCTATCAACCCTATCCCAAAGGGCGAATATTGGTCACTGGCTTATCGGGGCCTGCTGAGAGAGGTAGGGTGGGGGAGTGGGTGCATGTAAATTGAGGATTTGTCCCCGAAAATATAAAAAGCGGAACACGGACTTTACCCCTACAATAGAGGAAAACCAGTATCAACCCTATCCCAAAGGGCTAATATCGGTTCCCGGGCTTATCGGGTTCTGCCTAGAGTGGGTGTATGTAAATTTAGGATTTGTCCCGAAAATATAAAAAGCGGAGCACGGACTTTACCGCTACAATAGAGGAAAACCTCTATCAACCCTATCCCAAAAGGCGAATATCGGTCCCTGGCTTATCGGAGCCTGCTGAGAGAGGTAGGGTGGGGGAGTGGGTGCATGTAAATTGAGGATTTGTCCCGAAAATATAAAAAGCGGAACACGGACTTTACCCCTAAAATAGGGGGAAACTCCTATCAACCACGTCTAGTGGGGCTTATCGGAGCCTGCCTATCAAGTCAATGGGGTGGGTGCATGTAAAATTAGGATTTGGCCCGTAAATATAAAAAGCGGAACACGGACTTTACCCCTAAAATAGGGGAAACCCCCTATCAACTCTAGCCGAAAGGGCTAATATCGGTCCCCGGGCTTATCGTGGCCTGCCTATCAAGTCAATGGGGTGGGTGCATGTAAAATTAGGATTTTTTTTTTCCGAAAATATAAAAAGCGGAACACGGACTTTACCCCTACAATAGGGGTCTGTATTACACAATATACAGGCCTGTGTGGGGTATGGGGATGGTAATTTTTTTTTGCATTTTACTATGGGTTGTGGGGTCTCGTTTTTCTCGTCTCGCCACGAAAAACAGGATGGGCGGGGTCCTGGAGCGAATCGGTGAAATTTTTCGAAAAGTCGCGGAGGTCTGTATATAGGTCCATATAGCTTGATACTGGCTATGGGAGGGATAGGTCCAGCCTGGGAAATTCGCACACGTTCATTGTGATATGGGTTGTTTGAATTTGTTTTTCACGTCTCGTCATTTAGAACACGATGGGCAAAGTGTTGGAGCGAAACGGTGAAATTTTTGGAAAAAGTCACGGAGGTCTGTATATAGCCCCATAGGCTGGCTATGGGAGGGATAGGTCCAGCCTGGGAAATTCAAACACGTTCATTGTGATATGGGTTGTTTGGATTTGTTTTTCACGTCTCGTCATTTAGAACACGATGGGCAGGGTCCTGGGGCGAAACGGTGAAATTTTTGGAAAAAGTCACCGATGTCTGTATACAGCCCCATAGGCTGGCTATGGCGTGTATAGGTCCAGCCAGGGAAATTCACACACGTTCATTGTGATATGGGTTGTTTGGATGTGTTTTTCACGTCTCATCATTTAGAACATGATGGGAAGGTTCCCGGAGCGAAACGGTGAAAGATTTGGAAAAAGTTCACCGAGGCCTGGGAAGGTCCATATGGCTCCATACGGGCTATGGAGGTATAGGTCCATACTGGGTGAACGTTTTGGGTCTAGCTGAGCCCCTAATGATCCTATGGTGTCGTATGAGGTCTTATTTTGAAGCTCTCGTGGAGGTGCATCCGACTGGACTAATGGTTTGTCCATGTTCAATAGTCTGCGCATGCGCAGTCTGGCCGTAGTATAGAAAGCAGGCATTTTGGGGGGTATGTGGGTGGGGGGGTGTTTGGGGTAGAGATGGACGGCTATGGGTCCGAATGGGTCGTGCAATATGTCAAAGTGAAGCTTGTGTAGGGTAGAGTCAGAATGGCGTGTTTTTACGTGCAAGTCGTGTCAATCTACGCATGCGCAGTTGGTTGTAGTAAGTAAAGTGGCCATTTTTGGGCAGTGCAGGAAGGTATTTGGTGTAGAGATGGACCATCGTTGGTCCGAATGCGTCCTGGGAGGTGTCATGTTGTAGTTCTCGGGGTGTAGACCCCGATTTGAGGGATGTTCACGTCATCTCTGACGTCATCAGTAGGAGTAGTAGCCAAAGTGAGCATTTCGGGGCGATGAAAGAAGGTTTTGGTGTAGGGATGGCCCTTTCTTGGTCCGAATGGGTCGTCGGAGGTGTCATGTTGTAGCTCTCGGGGTGTAGATCCCGATTTGAGGATGCCCACGTCATCTGTGACCTCATTGGTGACGTCATCAGTACGAGTAGTAGCGAAAGTATGCATTTTGGGGCAGTGAAAGACGGTATTTGGTGTAGAGATGGCCCATTCTTGGTCCGAATGCGTCCTGTGGGGTTTCATCGTGTAGTTCTCGGGGTGCAGACCACGATTTGGGGGATGTTCACGTCATCTGTGATGTCATTGGTGACGTCATCAGTAGGAGTAGTAGACAAAGTGGGCATTTTGGGGCAGTGAAAGAAGGTATTTGGTGTAGAGATGGACCATCCTTGGTCCGAATGCGTCATGGGAAGTGTCATCTTGCAGTTCTCGCGGTTTAGGCTCCATTTGAGGGATGTCCACAGCATCTGTGACGTCATCGGTGACGTCATCAGTACGAGTAGTAGCGAAAGAACATGTTTTATAATTGGCTCAGTGCAAAAATTTTCCCACGATTTGCGGGATGTCCACAGCATCTGTGACGTCATTGGTGACGTCATCAGTACGAGTAGTAGCCAAAGTGGGCATTTTGGGGCAGTGAAGGAAGGTATTTGTTGTAGAGATGGACCATCCATATCTGTCATGCATTATACCATATCTTTGCTGTGACGTCATCAGTACGAGTAGTAGCGAAAGTACATGGTGTAGACCACAACTTGAGTGATTTCCTTGTGATCTGTGACGTCATTTGTGACGTCATCAGTACGAGTGGTAGCGAAATTTTGATTAGTCGTCCAATACATATGGAATGATGAGGGACACGAGTTAATCTCTATATGTACAGACACTACCACACACCAATAATACCACCACACACACACACACACTACCACACACCACCACCAACACCACCACCGCTCGTCAACGCCCGGTGGTGGTGGTGGTAGCTCCCGGGGCTCGGAGCTCCGGAGCTACGCTGTATTATACAATCGAATAGCGGTTGTCTTGAATAACAACAAGTTCAGCAAGGTTCATACAGTTTATTATCCCCGGGTACGTTTAGTATGTTCACAACAAAGCCAATTGAAATATAAAACACCATGTTTTATTATTTAACGCACCGTCACATTAGGTACAAGTTTTTACTGAGCTCTATTCAACGATCAGCATGTAGACATATAGAGTATCATCCTCACGAGCCAGTGTATCGATCGATCTGTTGTGATCATTACACTGGCTTGGTTAGTTACCCATACGAGTTCTGGATATAAATAGATCAAGGGGTTTTCCCCTGAATCAACCCAATCAGTGAACGCGCTAAGCTAGTTGATTAGGCCAATCCGCTGCGAGGTATGAGATGTGACAGGTTTCAATTTCATCGCGGACCAAACTGCTTTGATGTCAAGCGGAAATCGACATCGAAACTCAAAGCAAAAACCGCAGGCTGAGGATACCGACATGCAAATTCAAAACAAGCGCGGGGGATGAAATGTACGAGATGTATAATAGAGGCGTCGACATATACATAATTAACCTTGCTATATATAGTTTTCGATCGCATGGAGAAGAAACCTGAAAAAATGAATCTTGTTAATGGGGGCCTGCATCACGTTGGCCTTGTAAGCTTGTCAATCTGAATTTTGTGAATTGGGATCGTTTTCAGTCGTTTCAACTATAAAAGAGATTAGAAATTATCAAGTGACATGTAATGTGATAAAGGTACTTGTATTCTATTTGACCAAAACTGCTGTGAAAAAAAAAAAAAAAAAAAAAATGGTGTACGCACAAGAATAGGTTGTTATATCTTGGCAGAAATCTTTGACTATAGTTCCAATCTTCTCTAATACAATACATTCTCATGGTAATTACGTTCTTAGGTTACACAGAAGAAATAGTGGGATGATTACATGAACTAAAATTATCCAGGATTTCATTATTTTATACAATGCTCCTCAAAATTAATTTGATAGACAATAATAAATATGAGTTTGGAGGAAAACTGGGGGTTAATTTTTATTCTGTTCACTGCATATCGGACGGATTAACAACTAAAAATGTAGAGTGATTGAAAGTAAATGATGAACCCCCTCCACAGAATGAATCGACACAAACTATTTGATGCCTTTAATCTTTGAGGAAGTCTCATCGGAGCAATCTGATAATGACGTGAAAGGGTTAATTGAAGGTCAGTAACAGACTATAGTCCGTTTTACTCAATCCAATTAGTAAAGTTATTTCTGTAACCGGTTAACCTGGGACAAATGAGCCATTCCAATCCCCTATAGATGATTTTGCTACGATACTCCCCCCATGTAAATAAATGTTTTGCTAGAATTCTTGCTAGCCCTCCCCCACCCCCTTTTCCGCTTTCTGTATTTCTTTAGGCGATTCTTTTCAACTGGAATGGCCGAATGGCCACACCAACAAACGGCAAACTGATTCAATTGTTTCACGGTTCGCGACGGATATTCCACCTTGTATCAATTCATTTCATTTTGTATTAAAATATGAGAACTGTCTGTTCAATATGGAAATTATAGCAATTACAAGCGTCTAGTCCGTCATTCATAATCCAGCCGTCGTCCATTAGAGAATATCCGCGTCCATAATCCAAAGACCTATTCCATTTCCATATAACAGTATTAGCACCAAATTCAAAAGACAAAAGTATACATAAACATAGGCTTGTTTCCTGCAAGAGAGAAGCGGTCAACAGTTTTCAATGATACCGGCAAGACATCATGATGTTCCAAAATATCAATTCTTAATCCATAATATTCGTTATAGAGTCGTCATCTAAAAATAATGTACCTCAGTCACGCTTTGATTGTGACTGTTCATATGAGTACCATGAGGATCTTGAAGCACATGGGCTCATACGGCCCCTAGCCCCGGGTTAAGCGGAATTAGACACATGTTACGAAACGTAGCGCCATAGATCTTGCACGCTACGTTCGTATTTTGCTATCAGCATGCGATATGTATCGCCAAATTTGAGAAACTTTGAGTGGAGGCGCTTGGTGGAATAGCCCTGTTTTATAAGTTTCTGCAACAATGTTTTGTGACGTTGAAAATCATCACATTTAACACAGGATCTAGCAAATGCTACTAAGCGAGATATGTATACGCCATATGCAGGTCCCACTGGAATATTACCATCCAGAAAGGGATAGTTTACGATGTCGAAATTGTAATCATCTCTTTTGTCATAAAGTCGACGAGAGAGAATGCCCGCTTCATTTTTATAGAGGTAGAGATCTAAACAAGATGTGCCTGTAGGGTTATCTGTAGTTTCCTTCAAATTCAGTGAAGGTGGATATATATCCTTCACTGCGTCATTTATATAGCGATTATCCACAGCGAGAAGATCGTCTATATAGCGTTTGGTGAATGAGAAGGAACGGGCTTAAAAATGGATCGGTTTTTGAAAGCGCCTGCATATAGTCATATTCATAAGAGAACAGATACAGGTCAGCCAACAGGGGTGCACAATTAGTACCCATTGGAATACCTATATGCTGCTGATATATTGTGTTGCCAAATTTCACATAGATATTTTTAATGAGAAATTCAAGCAACTCTATAAACAAGAAACATCCCATGAATGATATCTCGTGTATGTAGTAGAGCTAAAGAATGCTTTATGGCTTCCAACATTAACATATCTACGATCAGTTTTCTTGAACACAGATACTATTAATGAACTTAGACGGTCAATAAGGTCCTGATGAGGGATTGTAGTATAGAGAGTCGAGAAATCCCATGTGGATACATGTCTGTACGGTATGTAACCTTTAGCATCAAGTTCTTCCGTAAGACATTTTGAGTTTTTCAATATCCACACACATTCAACGCCAGAGTGCTTAGAAATAGTGGCGCAATACCTTTCCCAAAATGCTTTTACCTCCTGAAGGGCCCTCGTCAATAGGGTTGAAAGAAGCTTGGTGGTGCAGCTTCTAGAACCAGCTATGAATCTAGCTTTGTATGGTGATTTATGCATTTTGGGAGTCCAGTATATTTTTGGCATGTCGTTATGATTGGTTGGAAGACAAATACCTCTTTCCCTGAGAAACTTTTTGTGATTGTTAAATAAATCTTCCAGAGTAAATGCAGTTTGGGAGTAAGTACACGTTTTTGATGAAGATATGTCGATTCGTGATATGTTTTGTATCTCAGGTGCGCTTTTATTGTACCTGTTCATGTGGCAACTTGGATGATATGACCACACGGCCCCTAGCACCGGCATAAGCGATATTAGATACAAATCTAGATAGCTATGATGGAAATGCTCTGACAACTCGTATACTGGTCATTGGTGAGCTGTTTCGCTGTGACAACTCGTACATTGAAGATTGGTGAGCTGTATCGTGACTTCACAGAATAGTCTTCTGGTTAACCTATTCTAAAGCACATACCAAGAATCTAGCGATTCGTGATATGTGTTGTATCTCAGGTACGGTACGCTTTTATTGTACCTGTTCATGTGGCAACTTGGATGATATGACCACACGGCCCCTAGCACCGGCATAAGCGGTATTAGATACAAATCTAGAGAGCTATGATGGAAATGCTCTGACAACTCGTCTACTGGTAATTGCTGAGCTGTTTCGCTGTGACAACTCGTACATTGAAGATTGGTGAGCTGTATCGTCGTCAGATGTAAATGACGGCATTTAACACAAAAGACTAGTCTGTGAGGCCCGATGTCGACCCAGCATCAACTTCCCACAATTGCCAACATATATCAAAGACCAAAAAGGTCTGTACAGGGGGCGGGCCTCGGGGACGAAACGTCCACCAGCAGAATCTCGCCATATACAGGTAAAAATTACAAGACATATAAGGGAAGCGGGAAGAGATGCCGACATACTGACTGCGTCACATGACTTCACAGAATAGTCTTCTGGTTAACCTATTCTAAAGCACATACCAAGAATCTAGCGATTCGTGATATGTGTTGTATCTCAGGTACGCTTTTATTGTACCTGTTCATGTGGCAACTTGGATGATATGACCACACGGCCCCTAGCACCGGCATAAGCGGTATTAGATACAAATCTAGAGAGCTATGATGGAAATGCTCTGACAACTCGCTGCAATAAAAGCGCGTCTGAGATACTAAGGCTGCGCCCGAGAATTCACCGTATTCTCGGGTTTGAATGTTAGGTGCCGAGGGATGCTTTCCTGTATTTTCCAATCTCGTGCGTATCTTTCCAATTTGTAACTTTTGTATTGTTCATCATGTCCATTTATTGTAGAGTTTGAAATTAGTAGAGATATTGCCCTCAAATTTATGCCCGAAAGTTTCAACAGATTATAGAGTAAATCTATGCGATATGATGCATATATGCGTATAGTCATGCAGTGCCAAATTGCTCCATCTTCCATTCATCCATGCATTCATCCTCGATACATCAATCTATATACAAATTTTGTCAAATTCTGGTGTAAAAAGGGTCAGACGCCTTCTCATGAATTATCATCCGTCATCTGGATAAATTATCATCTTTGAATGATTTAACCATCCCTTCGTTGGAGCCTAAACCGCTTCAATACTCGGCACAGGCCAACACATATGTAACGATCTTGATTTCTTACTCTGGTCTTGATCTTTGAGTTATAATCCTACAATAAGTAGCTCGCACAAGCAGTGTTTGGGAGCTCTGTCCTGGTGACGTTTTCATTTTCTGCGGTGTCCAGCGAAAACGGAGCAACGAGTATTTATCTCCCCCTTTAATCATTTTCGAAAACCGTAATTTTATAAGAATAAACTACGGAGTTGATTCTTCGAACATTTATGAAAACTAGGATGACATAAAATAATATAACCTTGAATTTAACCT